>CABFWO010001490.1:34303-100294 GCA_902155825.1 Timema genevievae | reverse complement strand
GTATCATATTTAAAATATCTAACTTTTATATATAAATAAAATACCTTATACTGTTACCTATTCTTTATGTCACTTTGGTACCCTAGTTTCATCTAATCATGGGAAGTTTTTTTTATATAAAGGCAAATATTTGAATTGTTTCTAATAATAAATATTTGTAGAGCGGGTTCGCGGAAACAAAACTCAAATGGATCAGTGTACGGTCCTTTTGTTTGATGTTAGTCCTATCGGCTCCTCTGAAATATTTGTTTTTTTTATATCTTTTGAATTTTCTGCTAATGGTATCGTTTTTGTTGTTGTACACCGGCCTTAATTCGTTGTGGAATTGAGGAGGTGGCTACAGCTGAAGCACACAGACGAGTGAAACTCAATGATTTTTTAATCACTTATTTCCGCTGAAAAACATCGTTTTATAGAAATTCTCAGCATTTTATTTAAATTCACAGCATTTTCAGGGAATTCGCGTCTATTTCGCTAAATAGAATAATTTAGCTAAAATACTCTCAAAATCACGTTTTTTCGCGTTAATTCGCGAAATAAAAATCGCTTTAAACACTTTCAAATGCCATGAAATGCAAAGAAAACTTATAAATACCCTATTTTCGACCCTTTTTTTTTCCTTTTCGCGTTTTTCGCAAAAGCGAATTTACCCTATCTCTACCTATGGCCAATTCTTTTTTTTTTAGAAACACTCTCACTACTCGTTCGTGTTATACGCACACGTTATACTAATTACGTTGATATGTTAGATATAATTTAATAGACGTGTATCTTCACTCACTTGGAGAGAGAGGGTAAAACAATTTAGTAACAAAACACCTCTAAGTACACCGGACTGAGATACGAATCTTGATCTCCCCCTTCATCGACAGTATAGTCTACTGAGAGAATGCCATTTCGACCATTGAAGCGAGTCACATGCTGTTAGTCACTAGATAATGTTCTAGATTTCCAGTAGTGAAATGAATTATAATCTCAGATTGAATGTTTTCTATAATTTGAAAAGGTGAGTTCTACTTCACAAGATGTCAAGAGACAAAATTTCAAAGTTACCATTTCCGAAGAAGTTGAACTTTTCCTCATAGAGTGGCATGCCATTTCCTCCCAAGATGTCCACCACTGCTCCCATTGTTCTCTACCCAATTTACGATCATTGGAAACTATTTAACAAGTGTCGATTTTAAAATATACTACTACAATCAAGTATATCACAACTTACAATTTCTAAGAAATTGAACTCTCTCTCTCTCTTTCAGCAGGAAATCCATGTCGTATGAAAACAGAGAGAGGCCAAATCTGAAATAGGCACGTTAAAGCTCTTATTCGCGAAATAGGCAAAAACCAACATAATAAACAAATATGGGCACTGTAAAATTAGCATATTATACTTGTAATAACTTGAAATGCTATGTTTTACGAAAAAGAATAGGTAAAAAGCAAAATCCGGTCCCTACAGATTACTACTTCTTGTATGCTCCTGGAATATAGACTTCTAGTGGTACGAGTGGTGTCTTCATTTCTCTGTTACAGACCCCAAGCACACAGATGTCACGCGCCGGATGGACGCTACGGGTACTACTGCTGGCGTGCGACTCTGGCGCGGCGCTGCGGGACCACAAGTCTTCGGGCCGCGTACATCGCAGGTGCGCGACGGGGGTCGAACTGGTAGACTGGCTGCTTGTGGTCAGCTCCAGTGTCCACTCCCGGCAGCAGGCCGTCGGCATGTGGCAGGCGCTGGTCGAGGAGGGCGTCCTTACTCACGGTCAGTACCACCCCTCCGATATATCAGAGCAAAGAGAGGGTAGATGATAGAAAAATTACTCAGATATTTCTCTTTTACAATTCACCTTTTTAAGGCGAGTTAAAATTAATCTTAGTGCCAAAAAATGTTTGCCTCCATTTGTAACACACCATACAATATTTTAAAATGTTTCTACATCTCGCTAAAAAGTTTATAGATAAATGAAGTATTAATTTTAATTGAAATATTTTACTCAGGACTAAAAATAGTCAGAAATTAAGAAAAATACATTAGACCTAGATAGACTATAAGTATTTAATTCAATAAAGACATACATATGTTTGAGTGCTCACTAATTAATTATAAATACTATTTAAGCTACGTAAAATTTCAGAAATTGTGTAATTATAGGTGGATTTTTGAAATATAAGAATAATTAAAATTGATTTTTTGTTTTATGATTTGCTACTTTATTTTTTAACTATTACAATTATGTTTTTCACTAAGGCTATTTATTAGTTACTTAATTTAAGGGATATTTATAGTATGGATAGTCTACACAAAGTGGACCCACGTTAGCGTGGAGAGAGAAATTGGAAAAGCGTATCTGTGAACCTCAACCTCTCCGTCCATAAATTCATTATATTGTGAGAATGACGCATTATACCACGTAAAACAATGGAATCCATGTGTTCCTATAGAAAAATATAGACTTTAAAAAGTGGTTTTAAAATGCTACGATTTCATTCCACAGTTCAATGTTTTATCGCAGATATTTCAATGATTTTAAAAATATTTTATTTGACCACGGCTATTTCTATATTTTCCATTTATCTCAACTCATATAAATGTTAGCATATTGTTTCTGAGAGAAGCTAATAAAAAAAAGAGAGGAACAAAAGTCGACTAGAAAATTAATGGCTCTCCCTCCCTTAGGGATATCCTGTTGCGACTTTCATGCGAAACAGTGCAAAAGAGGAGAGAAAATATAGCATGCTAAAGCTTTTTTCAGGCGAAAAATATATGTTCTTGGTATAATTAATTTACTGTATTGTATTATCTTTGTATGGCTTTTAAATATTTTTATCATAATTATGAATTAAAATGGATTACAATTCGCTAAGAGTTAAAATTACTTTGCAGTAATTTTTATATTTTCATATTCTTCGCTCTCAATCCAAAGTTGAAATACTAAAATAAACATTTGAAAAAATGTAGATTTTTTTCCGAACACTCATCTAAATCTAATTTAGCCTTTGAAGTATTTCTCATAAAAAACAGTTTTACATCAATTTTACATAGCTAATTAAATTAAAACCCCTTTTTGGTGGTGGCCACTTGGTCTAAGATGCTACTATAGCAGTAGACTAGACTGCAGATGACGGGGAGATCGAGGTTCACCTCTTGGTTGGGTGTACTGAGGGTGTTTTTCCCCAAACGGTTTTCCATTTTCACTGCGCGAAAATGCGGGTAAACTTTCTCTAAATATAACCTTCTTAATCCTTTATACCATTAGCGTAGTTAGTACATATGCGTATAACCCCTAACGAGTAGTTATATGCTAAAAAAATTAATTCAAGAGACGTCTCAAGGGTTTATCCAACAATAGGTCTTAGGCCATAGGTCTTAAGAGGCCGTCTAACGGCTATTTAACCGGGGAATTAAATACAAGATTACATTCGAACCATAAATCGCATATAAGTGTGGTTTTCTTCATTCATCAAAAATAATTGACTACATAAAATATGGTATGATTTTATTCGTTTTTTCGTTTTAAAATAATTAATTTACAATCATTTCTGTATTTTATAAAAAAAACTAAAACAGTTTAACCGGTTTCAGTCCAAATGTTATTTTTAAAGTAAAATGCAGAAAACCAGGGTTCGAGCTGTATTAAGCTTTTCGCCCAATAAGACGCGCCGCGCGGAGTCGCGCCACCGAGAAGAAATTTCCGTTGTCTGCTTCTTATGAAATCAAATGGTGTAACGCCTACTACGGAACCGCCTTGTGGAATTTCCGTGCCGGAGCCCTCAAGGTTTCTAGAGAAGAATTATTTCCTTTCGGCGCGTCGCGGCGCACCTAAGTGGGCGGGAGTTGTGGAAGGAACCTTGGGAGGAATACATTCTCGTGTCATTCCAACACCATTCGGGTGCGTTGGCTTAGTGCCGCCATGTAGCCTGAAACTATTTTTGATGTTGTGGGTTGTGAGCGTTTTGTATTCTATTCGTACCTGTTTTTTTTTAGCACAACGTCCTACCACCCGTTTGGGTTATACGCCTATGTACTAATTACACTAATGAATTACACTTGCGTGTAAGGCGGGCCATTTAGGGAAAACCACCCTCAGTGTACCCGACCGGAATTGAACCCAGCAATCTAGACCAACACGAGAGTAGCACGTTAGATCACACGACCACCGAAGCGGGTTATTCTTACTGTTGATTTTGATAAGTAAAATGCACATTAGATTGAGGTAGCATTTTATATAGTTACCAGCGAGGTCGAAACGCATGTTTTCATTGTGTTTTTCCTAATAGATTGAATTAATTAAAAATACAGGAGGAAAGTGATAAACATAAGGTAAATATTTACTATGACATTTTGACCAAATTAAATCTCTAAACTTCAAAAAAACTTACCTTAACAAAAAATAATCATCACTTCTTAAACATAATACTGTTTTGTGCAAACGAATTCCACCATTTAAGCTAAGTTTAAAGTACTCTACACAACTTGTTGTAAAATATATATCAGAGTTTATTAGATTCTCAGAAGGAATGACAAAGAGGTGGTATTATCAGTTTAAAGAATATTACAACCTATATAACCTATATCATCCCAAGTACCACTATAGTTTGGTGAATATTCCACACGGCGGTTCCGCACGGTGCGCCTCAGTGAGCGACTAGCTTTACCTACTTAGGTTAGGTGCTATCCGTGGGATGGGATGAGGTGGTTTCTTAACACCAAACCCTCAAACTTACCATTACAAATTTAAATTTTCTAGTAATAAAACGAACTAGCATGGGTCTACACAATATTATTTCAGACACCAGCTAGAATCGAACAAGTGTATTATATACATTTGTAGCAGGCTTTTCTAACCACTAACCAAAAACCAGGTAATGGTGATATTTGATGTGTGGGTGGAAGGAACGTGAGTTAAGGGCAGTGTTTTTTTTACAACTTTTACAACCAAATCAAATACTGTTCCAGTAATTTTTTTTAGCACCGCGTCTTACTACCCGTTCGGGTTATACGCTTAAGTACTAATTACATTAATGGATTAGGAATTGGTAAGGTTGAATTTAGAGGAAGTGAACCGCATTTGCGTGGAGGGAGAGTGGAAAACCATTTAGGAACCCCCCCCCCAGTTCACCCGACCGAGATTCGAACCTCGATCTCCCCGTCCTCAGTGGTCTGGCTCAACACGACTGGCGCGTTAGCCACCTACGTCACCGAGGCTGCTCCAGTAGAAACATAAATTTTATTCACATTGTGATATCAACAGTTGAATATCTGTCACGAACATAACGACATTAGACAAGAAACTTTTTAAACGAAGAGAAAAGGTTGTCGGTATTCAAGAACTGTGAATAAAATTTAATTTTATGTTTCCACTTGATAGATATTTAATTTCTTTTGACAAAAAAAAAGTTTTGATGCAAAAAAATACTGCCCTTAGCTCGCGTTCCACACACTCCCACTTTACGGTCGTCNCCCCCCCCCCCCTTTTTTTCGGTCCAAATGTTTTAAATTGCTAGTGGTACTTTGTTTGAAGTTTCTCATCTAGTAAAAACACCGCAGGTTGTTTAATGCTAGACTAATTATCGCCTAATTGAAACGGGAAATACGTTCAATCAAGCCGCAAGCATCCCTGACCCCATTTCTATACCAGCGTGACTCCACTTTGACTCGGCTGGGGGAGCTAGGGATGGAGGGGGAGGGGGAGTATGTCTGGTCGGTGGGATATGAATTAGAAGAGGAGAAGAACACAGACACAAAAGGAAAACGAAGATTATTCCTCCGTATTTCTGGTCATAATTCCTTCATTTTGACGATGTTGAGGTGTTTTTTAGATTATATGGATTTTATCAGGGTGTTTGAAAACTTGTGTTAAGATGTTTGGTTTTTTTTTATTTGTAGATAATTTTCGACTTGGCCCAAGGGCTATAAATGAGGAAGATGGCTAAGGAAATCAACCCGAATTTAGTATGTTAAGCTAATGAGACCATGTAAATATTTCAATATTTACACTCGTAGTTTCTTTAAAATGTAACAAAAATATATTTTAAAAGGGTATACAAAAATATATATTCATTCAGATGATAGAAAGTACTTTAATTGTGTTTTGTATCTTTGTGTACGCACTCTGTTATGTGGGGTATATTTTTTAATTTTAATGGAGAGTGGAATAGAACGCGAATTAAAACTCGTATTTTTGAAAATTTTATAACAAAAAACATAAATATATACCGTAAAAAAATACGTTATACAGAGCTCCAAAATTCCGGATAATCCAAACACACTTTTCTGAAAACGCGGAAAAATATTAATTCAAATGAAATATATTTTATTGGTTAGCAGGCTCGAAGTTAAAATAGAACTGTAAGAAACTGCTGATAATAAATGCTTATTTAATATTTACATGTTGTAGTCAAGAAAATGTGTTTTCCTGTAACTAAAAATAAATAAAGTACATATTACATGCTATACATCAGTTAAATAAAGGAATATTTGATTAAATTCATTCAACTGTAATTTAAAATTGGTGAAAATGCTGCATCCTTGTATTCTCACACTTTATCCGAATTATCGCTTTACCCAAACAAGCTTCGGTCTAGATTAGTTCGGATTAACAAGGTTCTAGTGCGTATATTTCTTGTCAAAAAATAAATAATATATATATATATATATTACCGCATCCTACTGTCAGTTCCTGTTAATCGCATAAATGATAACTATTCTAATGGATCAGGGTTGAGGATGGAAGTATTTAAGAGGAAATCTACTTTCCATTGCATGGAAGGAGAGTAAGAAACCATGTAGGGAAAACAACCCTCAGTAGACGCGATTGGGATTCAAACCCTGCTCTTCCTGTCATCAGAAGACTAGTCTAACCCGAGAGTGACGCCTTAGACCACTAGGCCACTGAAGCGGGTTTGACAAAAAAATAATTGCTTCAGTATATGCATTTAGTTTGATTTTATACACCTAATAATAACAACAACAGTTCTTTGAATATTTATCACGAGCTTAGTGACGCTTGAACAAAAACATTTTGAGTGAGGAGGGAAAAAAAAGTACTGGTAAAATTACACGATGCTCATGAGAAATGTTAAGAAATTTCCAGATTGAAATAAAGTAGAAAATTAAACTAAACATATCTAATAAACCAATATTTTATTTATTTTTGTTACAAGTGTTTTTGCTATAAAAACAGTAAAAACACTGAATAGCGATGTAATTTTAACGAATCCATTAAGGATTTTTTAGCGATTTAAGCATGTAATTAAATAAATTAAAATATAGGCTGGTAACTATATTCGTACGCTCCTCAAAAATGAAAAATAATATACAATTTTTTTTATTGTTCTTAAAACATGATTTTCCTAAGAGTCTGCATGGTGTATTTTATAACATTTGGGAGCAATGGCAGCACATGACCAATATCTTCTTAACTAGCCCTGCCACCCATCCTATTTAATATGTATGATTTTGATATAGTTTCATTAAGCTAATAGAGCAACAACGAAATAAATAGATTTCAGGAATGCTAAGTTCTAAAAAAATGTATAAATGTTAAGTTTGGTGACATTTTCTTTGTTATTTTACCTTGAAAGAGAACCATCCCCTTTAACGTTTCCAGCTTTAAAGATCAAAGAAATGGTTTATTTTTTCTTCATGTACGACCTTTTGCGCTCGGTTGAAGAAGTTGATGAAAATGTTAGGTTGACATTTGCTTCTAAACTTTACACCCAGATCGGTCAACGATATTTATTCTAATGCAATGAAATGCTACAAATGATGTAGCCCATACGCACATTATTATGATTATGATTATGATTATTATTACTATCCTATCACATTGCTTGATAACGGGAACGAACAGTACTTATTTACGTTACCTGCATGATGGTTCCATGATATAAAAAATTCACCTCCATAGTTTAAAAGATGTAACATGAAATATAATTTCCCAAAATAGCGTCATAAACTTCAAAAATTGAAGAGTGCTCATGCGCTATCTATCTAAGCGAAAAATTTACTTCGGTATCTATAAGAGTTCGTGATACATTGATAAGTACCTTTAAAGGATGGCGCACCCCATCCCTATACGTTCCGATCGAGAAGGTTTCTTACTCAAGGCCTGTAAGTAAAAGATGCACGTACACAGCTGCCGAAGTTCCTTAGACATCGTACCACTTTGAGGCACAAATCTCCGCTTTCTCCCTAAATTGAATCTGAAACTTTTTGAATCGAAGAGTGTACTTCCCCCATAATTTAAATTAAGTAAAATCACGTCTTTGGCTCTCTTAGTATAAATGGGAAGAGTTCCTAAAGAGCGTTTAAAGAGGAACACACTTTCCTCCACCTTTACCCCAAGATACATTTGACATTTCTTAAATAGATGGGTCTTTTACCTGGAACATTTGAGTAAAGAGAGTTAGTTGTACTATAAACCCTTTTGGATAAGTATAAAAGATATCTTTAGGTGTAAGAAGTAAGGGGCATTTAAAGATTTCTCTTAAAAATATTAACTCAGATAAAAGAAAAATGTTAATCCCAAACACAAATTAAATTGTGCAAGAAAGTTCCATCACACAATATTTGAGCATAAAATAATACTCTATACACCAAAAATTCCCCCTGACCCTATCCATACCACCACTTCAAAGATTGAAAATTAATCAATTCCTAGATATTATTATACAAATTCATTTTTGATATTTTGAATGCAGTCTGGCACCCAAAATTACACACTTTGTATGATAATTTCAATAGTCCTTAAATATAGCCTTTACCCAATATAGCTTAAATGTTTTATACTAGATTACGTTAGTTTGTATATCGACCTGATTATTACTAACTGCTACTTCTTCTTAAGTTAGCAATCCAAAGGTTGGTTTGATGTGATTTCTATACATTATGCGCTGGGCATGCATTCAACCTGTAACCCCCCCTTTGATTTAATAGGTTCATAACACTATAAATAAAAGGTAGGTTGATTACAAGAGAGTTTATTAATTTTTTTATTCATAACAAACAACTCGTAGAAATATGAGAGTGAGACATACAAAGAGTAGTCGAGTGAAAAGTCAACAAGGACTGATTGAAATAATAAATAATGGGGCAAGACCCCAAGTCTTTGAGAGAAAACAGTAAGACAATAATAAAAGAATACATATAAAATTGACCCAGCGCAGAAGGCGACTAACCTAACTAGAAAAGGTTAAATAAAGACAAAAAGTATTGGTGTACACAACTCATCGATGCCGATACAAATTCGACATGAGTATGCTAAATAATTACTAACTGCCATTACAAGGCGCAAAAGAGGAAATTTAACAAACAATCAATGACTTAAATCAACCTAATCAGTTTTAACAGACACCATTCAAATTAGATCAATCTAACTATAAACTTGGCCGAAGCGCTAAGTGCGCGGGCTCGCGGCCCCAGAGTTGAACAACAAGTTCATCTATTACAAAAGACTAAACCCTTAAAACTTTGACAAGCAAACCAAACATTTCAATAAGTTTAACTTTAAGAAAGATAACTAGCGCCCCAAGATGGCGGCGTAATAAACCCCAAACCCGTCCGTGAGGCGGACAAGGCGGGTCTGCAAAAAGAAACGGAGTTTAAATATCAAACAATCCATAATGGCTGACAGGCAAATCCTGCAGTCTCTAGCGAAATTAAATCTGAGTAACGTATAAATAAATAAAGCCGAAACATATAAATTTTGAACATGAAGAGCCAAACATAATTTAGATACGACGAAAAATAGACTAAGTCTAAAGCTAAGACAAAGTGCCTCACCTAATTGAGCGCAGAGAAATGAGTGACATCACTACACAGTCCAGCCGTTATATACAACACAAAGTCTGTCACGTGTTCACATACAGCGGGAAACACAGTTGGGACAGGGGGAAGGGGCGTGCACAAGCTTCGAGAACAGTCTCGTTTAGCCGCGTAATTATTCAAATTCACGCGCCGGTGGATAGGTCTTATTTCACCAGAACACAATTGTTGGCGCATATGGGTCTGCGCATCTCGATGTTCACCCGTCCGAGCCCAGCTCGGAGCTGTATCTCGAGTCACGGACGGTTAGTTGGATACATGATGTTGCTGAGTGCACGTGTTTTCGGAGCCGTGAAGCAGGCCAGTCAAAAGGGACCAGGCTAGGTGAGTCCAAACTGTCTTCTTTAGATTCATGTCTGTGACAACGTCACAAACCATTCGTCTGGTTAGTGCTGCCTGCACCATCTGGTATATAATCCCATGTACTAGACCTAGAGGAGTTCAGGCAGTGTGGTGGTTTCCCGTTATCTTCCATACTGAATTTTGAAAAGAGTTAGCAAATTGGTCGGATAGATATTTTCACATATCTTCCAGGGTTCTTTTACATGCCACAATAAACATGAGACTGATGGCTTTACTTAGCCTCCAAAGAAAGTTGTGCTGCGGATTTTTATCCCTTAAAAAATCTATCGAACACAGCTGGGCTTGAACCCACAAACATCAGGTCTCGAGGCGAGCACTTTACCCCAAGATCACCTAGGTCGACCACTATTTGCTATAAATATTAATGTAAACACATAAGAAGTACACATAAATGATTATCTCGTGGATTTAGTTTCAAGCAGAACCTTTGCTAAGCTAATTATGGCTAACTTTCATCCTCTCATGCAGTGGGAATATTGAAAGACAGCTATTTTTTTTAAAATCCACTCAAACTCAAGGATGGATTTAAAAAAACAAAAAATAACAAACAATTCCAGTTAATCATAATATATATAATAATAATGCATTATTTTTAAGGTAATGAACATGTACACATGGTTAAAACAAATACAAAACCATAACTTTATCGAAAACTCAACATCTACCATTAATATTGAGAACTTTAATGTACATAAAATAATAATGATTGATATTTAAATTAAAAATATGTAGTTTTAGTTTTTTATCAATCTTCTCAATCACTTGATATTGAGAATTAAGATTTAAGAATAGCAAAAATGAAACATAAACAACTTAATTATTTAACTGAATTAGAAACACGATTGCAGTTGTGTAGTAATTTAAAATGTCTTTCTCAAAAGAGGATTACAGCACGACTTTTTTTAATCGATGTTTAGTGGTTCCTATATTAGGGAATTGGTTCATCAGGGTATTCCCTGGCTGTGTCATCACGGTCCTTGCTAGACGACATAGTAACATAGAGAAGCTTCTGTTGAAGATGTGTCGAAATAGTTCATTACGTTCTTTACGTCTTCTCTTTTTTCATGCTGACACGATTCATTGAATGTATCTCTGATGACCGGTTCATGTTTGTAGTACTGTAGACATCTTTCTTTAACACTTCAACTTCAATAGGTGAAGCATAGTATGTATTTTGAACCGAGCATATAAGATTATGTTTTGTTTTAATATAACGGATTAGTATAGCTTCAATCATTTTGAACGGTAGTTTTCCTTTGAGAATTTTTTTCGCTGTTGATTTTAAGTCATAGGCCTCCCCAAACATTTACCTGACCATGATTTTTAAAGATGGCGTGACACTCTGAAGGTAAGGTTATAAAACCGTAGCTTTGTTCATATAAATGTAATTAAGAGCATAACCTTTTGGTACTTATATGTGTATGTTTGTCAATTTATTTAATCTGTATACATTTAAATTACTAATTCTATATTAGGTAAAGGACCTAACCATTTAAAATATTGTGTATTTGTATTTTCTTATTCATTGACTGTTTAGAGTAGGCCTACTCACGTCCTTTAAAGATTATAAGTTTATATATATGTACTTTTTGATAATTATTCTAGTGTCTATATTTAGGGTACCTACAAACACTCCTGGTATGTTGCGATACCATATTTTGTACTATTCTAGTTATAAGAGTTTTGTATTTTGGTTTTGCTCATTTTTTTGTGCCTGGGGTGTATAGGGAGTGTGACGTCACACTCCACATATCACCCGCGCTGGTTGAACTGTGTGCTCGTCGCGTGTGACGCTAGAGGGCAGGTCGGCCGCCTTCCTCTCTGGCCTCCGCGCGGCGGGACGTCAGTTCTACTCCATGCACGGTCCACGTGCTTTGACTTTTGGAGAAGTCAGACCTAAACAGTTGTACTGTGATTCACAATGTATCGTTAAAGTAACTAGAAAAATTACATGTCACACATGTCATTCAGAATGTATGGTTAAAGTAACTAGAAAAATAAAATGTCAAAAAAAAAAAAGGAAAAGTTATATGAGTTCAATGATTTTAAAAGAGTTACACAACAAGAAGAGTTACATGAAGAGTTACAACATCATAAAACAGTTACAAGGTTATGGACTAATGTTTTCTAAATGTTTTCTTTAAGTTTCCAAAGACTCTGTTCGGGGGAATATAGCTGTGTCCTCTGATAGGGTAATAATGGTGGATTTCCTTCATAACTATGGATTTCTCCACAAGAGACATCAAGATAGCCAACACAGTGTTTTAAGACCCATAAGAATCTAAAAAAAAAGCTTTAATTTTTTTGCACCTGAGGCTGCTAATTGTATTTCTAAATTTTTGTAATAAACGCTGTTAACCTTACAGAAACAAAAACATGAATAAATAAAGTTTCCAAACAAAATAAATTGAAAACATATAATTTTCTCATGATTTTAATATGTAGGTAGCATGTAGATATGAAGTTTTTCTACAGCTCTGTTTCTATATATGTTGAGTTTTGATACAACTTCTTATATTTGAATATTTTTTGCTACAGGAAATATCGAGTTTTGCTGGATTATGTTTCAACCATTCGATTCGCCTCATAAATATCCATAATAAGTCATAAAAATATGATTTTCAACAAAATTGTTAGATTTTGAGTTTTGTAAAAAACGCTCCTCTTAATTAAATTATTGCCATATAATTAAGAGTAGTTGACTGATTACTGATTTTTGAATATTTGAGATTATTCGAAAATAACTCTATTTTATTCTAAATGCGTATTTAGGGAATGTTTTACGTGATTAGTAATACTGCTTTATTTGTTGTTTTTTTTAAAGAGGAATTTATTTACAGGTAACAACTAATGAATGAATTAATAGCACTTTTTTTTCTTTTCTAAAAAAAACTGTGTTAATATGGTGGGGGGAGTAAGGGATAGAATTGATCGTTAGTAAAAGTATTTTTTACAGTTTTAATGTAAAAAAATCTCAAATAAATCAAATATATCTACATTATAAATATATAGTTTAATTTTCTTCATAATATGGTGATATCAACATTTCTGAATATCTGTCAAGGGTGTCCTGGAATTTAACGAAAATATTTTCTCCTAATTTAAAAAGTTTCTCATAAAATTATATGCTCATGACGAATATTCAAGAATTACTGTTGAGATTACTATGTGTAGAAAATTAAATTTTATGTTTCTACTGGGGCAATATTTTTATTTGTTTTTTCCAATAATTTTATTTTTAGCACCACGTCTTACTACCGGTTCGGGTTATGCGTTCATATAATACGCTAATGGTTTTAGGAATTAAAAGGAATATCCACATTTGCGTGGAGGGAGAGTGTAAACCATTTTGGTAAAACCACTCTCAGTAAAACCGACCTATATTCGAACCTCGATCTCCCCGAAGTCAGCTTCTGGGAAAGTAGCGCGTTAGACCACGCGGCCACCAAAGCGGCCCTCCCCCCAAAAAAATTGATATAAAAACTGCAAAAAAACTGCTCGCAACTCGCGTCCCATTCCGTCCCATCTTGATCATGTAAAACTTTTCTTGAGACCCGTTTTTAACTAAATTGTTCGAAAAATTTCAAATTTTCAAATTTTGATCACTGATTATCGAACATCTCGTTCCAAGCTATATTAGAATATACGTGTTGTACCATTTTACTTATTTTCCCTTCTGCAGTGACAGGTGAACACGCGTTCAGAGACAAGAGTCTGTTGTACCGGTTCAGACAGGACGCCGAGGAGGGTGGCGCCGGGACGCTGCCGTCCAGCGAGGATATCCTCAAAGCTGAGGACCAGTTGAACGCAAGCATCGCGGCCTTGGTGCAGAGAGGACCAGACGCCATCATGAGGATGATACTCAGGAAACCGTGAGTTCAGACCTCTCTACGTCACCAAGATACAATTTTTCATATTTTGGGCTTTATCTGACATCTAGAGAAGTTACTATACGCCATATAGGTAGGAATGTAGGTAAGATACGGTAGTAAAAGTTACCAGATCTAGTCTAATGTATCCTTTCGCCAAACCATTATTATGTACAAGACCTAATATTGAGTTGCTGTCACTTTTTGGTAGACAAAACATTCACAACAATGATTGGTTTTGAAATATGTTTTTCTTTTAACCATTCTTACATATTCTGATAGCTATCGGTTACCACCACTCCTTCGGCGATCTCTTTTACGTGTTTATCTGTCAAGTCATGTCATCTGCATATATATATATATATATATAAAACTGGTATAAATACCTATAAAATATCATTATTAAAATAGTAAATTTTATCAATGTGGCCTTAAAAAAATTGTTTGTATTTTCTTAAAGTCTCTTCCAATGAAAACATTAAACTAAATCTAGTAGCATTACTAGCTTTCAGATAAAGGCCTTCCAATGAAAATTTGCTTGTATGTATTCATTTTACGTAGGGAAGTATTGCCAGTACATATATATGTTATGGGTAGTGTGCAAAATCTGTATAATGTTGAGTTTAGCCGGGAGATGTCAGCATTAGCCAGGTGCAGTGAATAGGGTCAGAAATAGAAAGTAGTCTATCTCATTTAAGACACTATCCGGATAATATCGACACTATCCAGCAAGATTTGGATAACGCGGGATAATATTTGTAAAACTAAGCACGTTTCAAAACGAATTTTTATTTTGAAACAATATTTCGAAATTTGACAGTAAATTGGATCGTAGCAGTGCAATAACGCTCGAAGTGTTATTAACTGTTTATGCTTTATTTTCCATTGACCTAACCTAACCTAGCTTAACTTATACTGATCTAAGATAGCCTAGGCTCACCTAACCTAATCTAAGTTAACCGAGCCTAGCCTAACTAACCTAGCCTCAACCATAGAAATTGCCACTATCTACGTGTGGGTGGATAATGTTAATATTATTTGGATAAACTTCGAGAAATATTATTCATTCACTTCTCACTCAAAATTATCTACGTATTTTGGATAACGTCAACATTATCTGGATAACATTGACTTTATCCAGGCTTGGACTTTACCCGTAGTATATATATATTAAATATATCTATATCTATATATTTAACAGATTATGATCAAAGTTGCACATATTTTAATCATCCTAAAATGAACATAGCATGTGTTTGTCTGTTTGTGTGTGTTTGTGCGTAAGCTCTAGAACTTTAAGAAACCTATAAAGCTTATAAAGTATTTAGGTTTTTCCCCACATCTATTGAGAACCTGATACTGTACATTATGAAAACGACGTTAATTTCACTATTGATAAGTACTGTTTGAAGTGGGATTGTAAAGAATTTGGGTAGAGGAAAGTATTTTTTCAGTTTTTGCATCAAAGCATTTTTCCGTTAAAATAAATAAAATATATTATTTATCCAGTGGAAACATAAAGTTTAATTTTCTTCAAATAATAATAACCTCATCGTAATATTTGTCAAGGGTGTCCTTGAATTTAATGACAACTTTTTTTTATTCATTTTAACAGTTTCTCATCTAATGCCGCTATGCTCATGGAAGATATTCAACAATAACTGTTGATATCATTATGTGAAGAAAATTTAACTCTATGTTTGTATTGGAGAAATATTTTATTTATTTTTGGCAAATAAAATGTTTTTCTATAAAAACTGCACAGACTCTGAACTTTCCTCGTATCCCCTGCATTCCCACATTAACACATAATTATATTTTATCACCAACTAGATCACCAAGGAAAACATATCAACTTTAAATCAAAGTAGAAATTACAGGAGATATTTCAACTCGAAATATAAATGTTTGTTTTGTTTATTTGGTTATTTCGTATTCACATCAGTAGGTCAATAGTGTTTCTTTGACAAATAAATACTACGCAGGTAATATTCCATCCCTCTATTTTATTATATCTTACAACAATATTTATACTTACGTGTTCGTAAAAATGAATTAGCTATACTATGAAGGTAAGGCGACGTATTTTGTCAGTTTTTTTTTTTTTGCCAAAACCATGCTTTGGCCAAAATAAATCTAATATTGTTTAGGAAAATACATTTAATTTAATTTTCGCAAATATTAATCCTAGCCGTTTATTAATATCAGTCAACGGTATTGCGTAATATGAGCAGGAATTTTTATTTATCTAAAATGTTTCTGGTTAAACTCCATAATGCTCATGATACACATTCAAGAAACTTTTGACGTCACAATAATTATAAAATTAAACTCAGTGGATCTGATAAAAAAAAATTGTCATAGGATTTTTTTTACCACCACGTGGTACTAACCGTTTGGGTTATACGCTTATGTACTAACTATGATAATGGTTTATAGGATTAAGAAGGTTATATTTAGATGCAGTGTACCCGCATTTGAGTATAGGGAGAGTGGAAAACCATTTTGAAAAAAAACCCTTTAGACACCCGACCGAGACTCTAACCTCGATCTCCCCGTCATCAGCAGTCTAGTCTAACACGAGAGTACCGCGCTAGACCACGTGGCCACTGAAGCGCGCCATAAAAAATAAATTGAAAAAGTACTGAAATTACTTGCCTTCAATCATACCACCTTAACAACCTTTTTGCTACGTGTACGAAGATAAATTAATGCTTGTGAGTACTTGCACAGGCTGGTGGATAGAAAATGTGTTTGGGGTTTATGCAGTTAACCCTCTCAGACGTGAGTTGTGCTGATAAATCGCCCGTTCGCCCCTGCAACTGACTCGTATTAGTTCTCAAGCACGAGTCCCCTCCTCCCTGTGACGTAATCATCTCTAGCCATGACAGAGTGATGCAATATATCCCCTGGAAAACGGACTGGAACTCTGCTGAGTGAGTGTGAGTCAGCCAGGGCTGACCCAAGGGGTGTGCAAATGGTGTGACCGCTCAGGGCCCATCACTTGTTTAGGTGACAAGGGAAAACACAAGTTGGGGAGGGAATGTTTGTTTGCTCTCTCGTATAGTAGGCTCCCTGTATAGGCGATCCAGGGAATATTGTCAGAGTGTCAAAACAAATTAAAACATAATCATGTGATTGTGTTAATTGAAAGTTTTATCTCCACCGATTCGCACTTGTTTGTCTGAGGTGAATATGTCTCGCGATAACTTTTGAACGCATCGACCGATTTAATTCAAGCTTGGCACAGTTGTTCTTTGTACATTTATACAGATCAAATTCATTGGGGAAGACGGATTGAGGAAAAAAACAACCCTCACATGTATAAAAACTTGGATTCTAGTATTAAAATATTACTTAATTTTAGGGCATTTCCTTTTACATTATTATTATTATTATTATTATTATTATTATTATTATTTATTATTATTATTATTATTATTATTATATGTTTTGTCTTAAGACAGGTGAATACTTTTGTCAACGAGCTTAGACCGCCAATGCACCCTGTTCTCTGGCTATTCCTTGAGCTCCCAGAATTTTCTTCTATAAAAATATGAAACTTTTTTTAAAAGTTATTAATAATTTTGGAGGGGATGGGAGGGTTGCGGCAGATGAGTGTGAGCCTTCAATCAAACCTCCCCAGGATCCCACGTCTGCTTAGGGTGGACCTGGAGTCAGCAGTGCTGCCAACACGCTAGAGGCAGAATAATCTTATAGCCCACATCAGAATATGAGAGCTATTGATGTCATTTTAATCACTAGTCAGTGTTAAGTACTTTTTAGGTGTTCTAAAAATAATGATATATTAGTGAGATATTTTAGATCTGTTCATAATATATCGAAATGATCTTTCGAAATGTTTCCAAGATGCGAATGTTACTGTGAGTATTTAAGAGAAGGAGATTTGACCCTTGACTATGAATTCGACATTTCAAGCCCAACCAAAGGGTAAATCTACTTACTTACGATCGAATCTCCTTCCAGTTCAAAAGCGTATTTTTTTCAATGATTATAAAGTTTTTATTTCAATGACTTTTCGATTATGAATATTAATTATTAGTTTTTTTTGGACACTCACAATAAAGAATTTCCACCTTATAGATATCATTAAAAATGAAAATCTAAATTGTATGGATCGAAGATTGCTGAATATTGACAACGGTACGAGGATCCGCGAGATTGTTTGAGAGCTAGTTTTCACTCGTGATGACTTGTGGGAAATACACCACATTCTATCTTCTTACCTCCCCCTTCCCTAACCAGATAAACATCTCTGTAATTGGCCCCACTCCGCTCACCCTGAAACATGCAAATAAACCGGGGGTGGGGGGGATGGAGGGTGTATCACACCTCAACAGGCAAATACAGTTGACTGAGAAACAAACCTAGTAAGTTGAAAATATACTTCAACCTTGCTCAGGATTATTAACATGTTGGTCTCTCTTAAAATGACTAGAAAACCTCTGAAGGATGATCAACACGGTGGACTTCAAACAATGACTAAAATCCTTGTAGAGATTACTGACATGTTTGTCTTCAAACAACGACTAGGCACTTATAAAATAAAGGACTTTTAAAATGTTGGTCCTCAAATGATTAAAAAACCTCTGAAGGAATATTAACATATTGGTCTTTAAACAACGTCTAAACACCTTAGAAAGACTCTTAAAATATTGTTCTTCAAACGACTAAAAATACTCTTAAGGACATTTAAAATATTGATCCACAAACAACGGACTAAACTATCTTTTAGAGTCCTCAGTTTGTATCCCAGGAAGGTCAAAATGTATTATCAACGATGCCAGAAAGCTGATGGGATAGCTACATATGATTCGTACCTCACTATAGTGGTCCGGGGCATTTTCAACCCCAATTGTTTATAAAGTCCCATTACGTTTCCCAGCCCCATGGCTGTTAGTGGTTTAATTTTAGGGGTAAGAATGAGGAAGGTAGAACATTAAAAGGAAGTGTATTCACCTTTGCGTGGAAGAAGAATAGAGTTCAATTTAGGAAAAAAACAAACGCCCTACAACTGGTCGGGATTAGACCTCAGTTACTGTTAACCAGATAACTCTGTTGCCTTTGTCTTCCAGTCCACTGGTTCTGGTATATATACCCTTATCTATTTGCATACCTATCCACCTATTTATCTACCCTCTTATCCATCATTCTATATTTTTACCTTCACATAACCACGTATCCATCATCCTACTTACTTACATATCCACTTACCCAGCTACTCACTTAAATATACACTTGCCCACATACTCACTTACCCACCTATCTTCTTAATCGCTTACCCACCTACTCACTTACACACCTCCCCCTATCAACTCATACGGTTAAACGCCTACTCACTTGCCTACCTATAAAATTACCCGCCTACCCACTTACCTACTTACCCACTTACTCACTTATCCACTTACTCAATTACACTCCTACATACCAAAATATTTACCCCTTTATCCATCAGTCCACTTTTTTACCTTCACATACACACATATCCCCTACCTACTTGCTTACAAATCCACTTACCCAACTACCTAGTTATCCACCTACCCATTTATGTATAAGCTTACATACCTATTTACTTATCTACCTACCCACCTACCTAAATTTACACTTACCCACCTATCCACTTATCCAATTACATAGCTACCTACTTACCTTCTCACCCACCTACTCACTTTACTGCTTACCTACATATAGGCCTACACTGATGCGCTTACATACATACTTACCCACTTACCCAGTTGCCTACTTAACCACCTACTCACTATCCCGGTTACCTATATCTACACTTATCCACCTATATATCTATTCATCGACACACGCATACATTTTTGAAAAGTGCTGTATTGACTGGAAACATCAGACGTTATTTTCAATTTCTTGCCAAGCCTACTTCACGCCTGGTTGCCATGGAA
Source organism: Timema genevievae (assembly GCA_902155825.1). Lineage (NCBI taxonomy): Eukaryota > Metazoa > Arthropoda > Insecta > Phasmatodea > Timematidae > Timema > Timema genevievae. The sequence continues at coordinate 80,306 of CABFWO010001490.1, read as the reverse complement.
ACTCATGCTCACAGACATTATCACTCAACTTGAGAGCTTCTAGGGTCAGGAATACACACACACACACACACACACACACACACAAAATATGCTGGAGGTGGGGGAAACATACAGCTCTCGTGCAATATTCACAGCGAGTTGGATTTATATAGAGTTGACTTGGACATTCAAAGCGGCCGAATCTTTTTATGCAAACAAGTTATACACGTATATACTTTATACCTTTTATATTAACATGATTTTCCTCTTTATTTCATTTCATTTATTAATTTTATGTTTGGTTCCAAGCTAATAGTATTTTTTGCATTTTATTTGGAATTTTTCGCTCCGATAATTAAAAATATATCTAAATGTTGTTGGCTCTTGAAAATAATAATATTGGAAATTATATTTTTACTCATATTAGAATTTGCCAATTTTTCAACACTTTTTTTTCCCCATGTCCAGTTAAGGAAAACCAATATTTTGATATTGGTTTAATTTTATCTCAATCCGATACATTTATTACAAAAAATAATTTATATTCAAGAATTTCAGCAACATATTTATTTATTTATTTTTTATTTGCTTTTATTGATAAAAAACCAACGAAGAGTTACCCCATGTATAACATTTATTTCATTATTTATATATTAAGTTCTGTGGTTTGGGAAATATATTTTCATTCCATAGAGACTGTTTCTCTCCCGAAATGTTGGAGCATACGGGAAAAAGTGTCAGTCTCATATTTTCTGGTTCGCTTGGGACATATAATCAAAGTTCGGATTTCAGCCGAGTAAAGTGGGGTGGCGAAAATTTCACTTGAGGTTTCAACATGGTTTTCTCATCCTCTCTACACGCCAATGGGGTCAATTTACTCTAAAGTCTAATTGGGATGGAAAGGGGGGTCTAGGGCGATGGTGGAAGAGGGGGAGGTGTATTGGAAAATTATGCATGAAAAACAAATCTAGGTGATTCCATTTTAGAACTATAGTTACAAAACAAAAAATGTTTTACTAAATTAAATGTTGAAAATAAATATAATAAAATTACATGTAATTAGTAAGTAATAGTTTTTTTGACTACAATAAACATTCTTAGCCTCATTCTTACTTTCTCGCTATCAAAAAAATCGAACTCAAGATTTTGATGAATTTTGACGTTTCATGACCCTCGAATCCGAGGAAGTGGTTTTTGAATTTCTGGTTGTCTATCTGTCTGTACTTTGGACTAGAGCCTAAACTATATTACCGATGGGGATAAAACTTGGTATCCAGGGTTTTTACAGGGTTGTCTCGATAGTTTTTGGAATTTGATATCTTACCATACGATTAAGGGTAGTTTATTGAAGGGCAAAAAGAGACAAAATCGGCTCTAACGATTTTGATTAAATTTAATTTCTAAGCATTGATCAATATTATAAACCAAATGGCTACCCTTATTTTTTCAGCAAAATGACTTTAAGGGATCCGATCTGATGCGTAGATTATTATTTTTTATCACATCTACTAAACTATTTGAGATATGAAATTACTTATCGTAGCAAATATGTAGTTCTATTTATAATACAAATATTTTATTTGAAGCATATTTTATGAAGCAATTAATTTTCAAGCTGAACGCAAATATATATATATATATATATTTTTAACTTTTCTAACACTAAAGGTCAAGTATTGCAACCGTAAAAAAAATCTAACCCGATATGTTGATGAATGTCGACGTTTCATGACCACCCGAACCCGAAAAAGTAATATTTGCAATGCCTTCTGTCTGAATGTCTGTTTAACCCTAAAATTACGAGTCGGTTCTAACAATTTTGATTAAAATTCGTACCTAGGCTTTAATTAAGATTATAAACAAAATGGATATCTTCATTTTCCTATGAAAATGACTTTTAGGGTACTTTACACAAGCAGAAATTTCCTTATCTCCGCAACTACTTAAGATACTTAAAAACTTATCATTGCAAAATTGTAGTAACATACTATTAAAAATTTTAAAAACAATTGTTTTAAATATATCTTTATAAAACCAATAACTTCGGAGATATTGGCAAATATATTAATACACTTTTGTGAGCTTTAGTTGTACAAAGATGCTACTTAAGTTTTAACACAATAATTCTCTAATTCCATAGAGTAAGTAGATAAGTAAATCTTTCAAAAATTTGTTCTTTTACCTTTAACAATCATAGGGGAAATGTTTGTACATTAATGATCTATCTCTATAATTTTAGACTCAATATTCAATTTTTTTTTATTTGTCTAAATTTTAAATGAGGAATTTAATAAAAATGCGATCACTATAAGATGTGCAACCCCTAGTAAAATGTTGAAAATTTTAACGTGAAATCTAAATTTTAATATGAAGTATTGCCCCTTGTAGACCCAATATAGATTTTTTCCCTGATCCAAATATAATAGTGAGGACTTTAATTCTTTAAAAAGGAAATCACAACATTTAAATCTGGGAGCAAAAAATGTTTAACGTCATTATAACGCACTTTTTTCTCGGGTTTGCTAGTATATATTATTTCGTTACACATATACAACGAGCTTTGAGTAAATATCTCCATTTTAAGCAATGGAGTGAGAAATTCCGTGCGGAGCTCCGTATAATTTATTTTTTTATAAATAATTGTTCAATTTGTTTGACTTAAGGTTGGTATGAACTTCCTTTTTTATGTGACTTGTATAATATACCTAGTAAATAAATACAGAATGGTATTGATTATTAGCACCGCGTCTTACTACCCGTTCGGGTTATACGCACTTACGCTAATGTGCAATGGTAGGGTGATTGTGAGATGAAATGGAGGACCTACAGTTTAACGTGGAATCCGAACCACGGTGGAGGCCTGGCATTCCTCACATTCACAAGTTGTGATTAATACACATCTTGTCAGAGGTGAAGGAAGGGTTTGGCAATGAGATAAATCTGTGCCGGGACTGAGGATTGAACCCCGGACCCTCAGCACAGAAGTCTGACACCTTACCCCTAGACCACCAGGTCACCGAGAGAGAGAATGGTATTGCTGTTTTTATATTTAATCTATTATATTTCAAATTTCTGTATTATTTGTGATCAACATTCCTTAAAACCAACTTCGATGGCCGCGTGGTCTAACGCGTTACTATCGCAGTAGACTAGACTACCAATGACGGGGAGATCGAGGCTCGAATATCAGTCGGGTTTACCAAGGATGTTTTTCCAAGACTGTTTTCCACCCTCTCTCGACTCAAATGCGGGTACACTTCCTCTAAATCGAGCCTTCCTGCTTAACACATCAGCGTAACTAATTCAAATGCGTTTAGCTCGAGCGGCTAGTAAGACGCAGCTAAAATTCAAAAAACACTTTTATGATATTTTCGAGGTACTAAGAAGAGGTTAGACACCTTATCTCAGTTGGTAACGTGTCTCTCTTCAGGATTAAGGGTCCCGGGTTCAATTCCTGACCTGGCGGAAATATTTGTCATTTGTGAAATGTGGGTTTCTCCTTTTATAGTGATGAATTAACGGACGGGTGATTGGATGCCGTGTATGTTCTAGATTTAAGCTAGTTTATAAGTCATGTGTTGATATAATCAGTCGGTTCATAAAAGGCACATTATTTATCTCAACTAAATGGAAAGATTATAGGATGAATTTTTTTTTAAACGAAGGGCTCGACGTGTAATAATAATAATAATAATAATAATAATAATAATAATATTTAGCACCACGTCTTACTACCCGTTCGGGTTATACGCTTAAGTATTAATTACGCTAATGGATTAGGAAATGGGAGGGTTAAATTTAGAGGAAGTGAACCCACATTTGCGTGGAGGGAGAGTGGAAAACCATTTAGGAAATACCACCCCCAGTTCACCCGACCGAGATTCGAACCTCGATCTCCCCGTCCTCGGTGGTCTGGCTCAACACGACTGGCGCGTTAGCCAACTACGCCACCGAGGCGGGTTCTCGACGTGTAAACGGGCTAAAGTCTCAAGAATAGGCCTCAGTTGTTGAGTCACGCCACTGGTTGAACCACGCGACCTATGAAGAACACGGTGTTTGTAGGACTGTGGAGGAGGACGAAGGCGAAAGGATGGTCCGCGTTGAACTGAACCGCTTCAAGGGTTGTCACAACCGCAAGCCTCGTACTGATTGCAACGGCTGGAACAATAAGAACAGCAACATAATATAGAATACTTATTCTAGTTATGGAGGACCATGCAGTCTCAGCTACAATAGTTACTGAAACTATTTTAATACGTCAAGTCATATCATCTGCAGCTTTCACTTTTGACAGATATTTATTACCAGATAAGATAAAACTTATATTATAGTATTTATTTATTTATTTGAGGTATTTAACATGAACTTTCTGAACCGACTGATTATATCATCACACGAGAATTTCTAAGAGCGAGAATGAAAGAGCCTACCAATTATGTCGGGGAGGGTATTTTCATATAATTTCCAGGGTTCATTTACATACCACAATTGACATGGGATCGACGGATTTACTTTCATTCCGAAGGAAGTTGTGCTACGGATTTTTATCGCTCAGGTTAAATCCGTCGACCCCGGCTGGGTTTGAACCCCCCAAGCATCGGGTCCTGAGGCGAGAACTCTTACCCCAAGTCCACCGAAATCAACTAATAATATGGTAAAATGATATCAATGTTGTCTACAATATTTTTTTTTTCATTATAAAAAATACCCTTCCAAACAGAATCCTACACTATAGCAGTGATTTTTAATCGAAGCGACGCAAAGATATAGGGAAGATTTTATTAATTTGTTTAGTATCTCATTTATTAGTATAAATTAATTTATTATTTGGTTTTAATTCACTCGCTTCAGTGGTTGACTGGTTTAACACTAAAGTTATCACTCTCCTGCCTGCTGATGACGGAGACATCGGGGCTCTAATCAAAATCGGGTCTATTGGGGGTGGTTTCTCTTAAATGGTTTCCCACTCTCCTTCCAAGCATTTGGAAGTTTATTTCCCCTAAAGTGCTTCCTCTCTCAACCCTACCCAATTAGAGTAATTTTAACAAAAATATAGGCCTATACCTTGGCAACACTTTCACGACACGCCATTGATTATTTTATTTCTATTCTTCGACGTGCTTTTTTATCACTTCAGTAGATAGATTTAGCTTAATTTTGTACACATAGAGATGAAAAGTTTTGGATGCATTGTGTGGTTACCCCGGGCAACGCTTTTCAAACGGAGTGAAAAATAGTCTCTTTAATTTTTTTCTTCAAACTCGGGTATTAGTAAATTTAAAAAAACTCACTTTAGTGGCCGCATGGTCTAAGGTGCTACGCTTGCAGTATACAAAGACTACCAATGACGGGGAGATCGAGGTTCAAATTTTGGTTGGTTCTACTGAAGGTGATGTTTTCAAAATTGTTTTACATTCTCCCTCCACATAAATACGGGTACACTTCCTATAAATATAACCCTCCTCACCCCTACAAACATTAGAGTAATTAGTATATAAGTGCATAGCCCGAACGGGTGGTAAAACGCGGTGCAAAATAAATATTAAAAATCTAGTAAAAAATTTAAGTTCCAACCTCGAGGTGCTCATGTTTATGCACAGGGGCTACTAATTTCAAAATGTCAGAGCCCTGCTTGCGGTAGATATCGCGCCATGTTCATGATAAACAAACAAACTCTTTATTTTATTAATATAAAAGGCTATTATGAAATTTGACCAGTACTTTTTTCTTATCATTAAAAATGTTTTCTGTTCAAATGCCACTAATCTATTTACTGTGCCCGAATAAGTTTTATATTATAAAAACTGTAAAAATACTAATGGATTAAATAGCTAGGCTATTGTTTTATACTAAGCTAGATTAAATAGCTAAGCTATATCATAATATTAGATGAAATAGCTAAGCTATTATCCATCGTATTCGTACAGTTATTGTAATTGTGCTATTGACAGCAAAAAGCCAACTACCGAGTTGATGATGGCTTTGTTATCAGATAGCTCGTGATATTAGTTTATCACACATTTGTAGCCCATTATTTCCACACATCCATCACAGACTCAGCCTTAAAATAAGAGTAAAGAATGGCCCTGGACACGGGACGATTCCTGGATATCTCAGTGACTAAAGCATTGGCATAATAAGCCAAAGGTGGGTTCCGATTCCTGTAGCCAGGTGTCATTTTTCAATTTAAATAATATGTAAAAATACTTGACATTAATTTGCGCTCTTTACCACCCCACCTGAAGTCTTATTTAGAGTCTCACCTGTGGCAGCGGCTGCCTCTGTTCCATTCTCGTCCACCTTGATGTAGGCTTTCTGGACCACTGAGCCAATTTTGAGATCGGTAGAGTTGGAGATACCACTAAAGTTGGCGGCACTGGAGAAGGCATCTGTCACTCCAAGCTAGGGAAAGTACATGTTTCTTAAGTTTGACAGACTGTAAAGAATTCATCCCTTATCCCTTCCAAAACCTCAACCCTCGTTTCAATTCAATATTATTTTCAAATTAAAATACTTGAAATAAAAGTCAACGTATAGTCCAATTTTCACAGAAAGATCCTTTTATATTATACGAACACGTATTTTTTGTAGGGGGTCAGCATTGATAACATTTTAATATACTATTAGTGTAATTTTATAATCATTTGTAATATTTATCAATTAGTAACAGACACGGATAGAATGAATTGACGTATGAATATATTAAAGTAGGTCTAGCAAATTTTTAAGCTGTCTTACTATGAAAATTGGACTGTGACAACTAGGCTCTAATGATTATATAAGTGGCAAGTAGCTTAATAAAAATAAATAAAGCCTTTGTTAATAATAATTATTATGTACCAGTATTAAAGTATCCTTTACCTGTTTGAGTAAAGGTGTTAGCTCTTGGGTCATTGTGATCTTAAATTTGGGCAAGCTAACGTCGACGTAAGTATCTTTGAGATTACCGAGCTGCAACTGGTCTATCGTATTGAGTAATGTTTCGAAATTGTCCAGACCGTCTCTTTGATATGGTAGAACAATTACCAGTTTTACGTTTTCACCCTGTTAAACATAATTAATAATAATCAGTATCCTTGACACCAGGATTACTAACGGTTTGATTTAAAATATAATTTAAAATATAGTTTAAAATATGACATTTTACATTAAGTGCACCCGCATTTGCCTTGGAAAGCTGTAGTCGGACTCACACAAAGGAAATCCACAATATTCTTGTTGCATCCATCCATAGTTCGAACCACAAAATATTCCCCATAATTTCTTTTTAGTACCGCGTCTTACTACCCATTTGGGTTATACAAATACCCACTAATTAAGCAGATTGATTAGTGATGAGGAAGGTTGTTGAATTTAGAGGAAGTTTATGCACATTTACCTCGAGAGTGTGAAACCATTTAGGAAAACCACCCACAGTAAAAAAATAAAAAATAATACTTAGCACCGAGTCTTACAACCCGTTCGGGTTATACGCTTATTTAATAATTACGCTAATCGGTTAGGATTTGGGAAGGCTGAATTTAGAGGAAGTGAATCTGCATTTGCGTGGAGGGAGAGTGGAAAACTATTTGGGGGAAAACCACCCCCAATTCAACCGAGCGAGATTTGAACCTCGATCTTCCCGTCATCGACAGTCTAGTCGCTTGCAATAGTGACGCCTTAGACAATGCAACCACCGAAGTGGGTACCATCAGTGTTGACCTAATTAAATGCGAACATAGTCTTTTAAACCGCTCGGCCAAAGCTGTGGACCATCGTAACTATGGACTTTTTTCAACATCAATTAATGTATAATTAAAAGTAGCCACGATTACTATAGAGATGCCGCCAATGTTAGCCACTATCAGCCAGTAATAGAGCGTTTAGTTCTTTTGTTACCCGCTTCAGTGGTAGGAATGCTCTAAGGTGTCATCGTGTTGGACTGGCCTGCTGATGACGGGGAGATTGGAGTTCCAGTCTCGGTCGAGTCTACTGAGGGTAGTTTTTCCTAATTGGTTTCCCACTCTTCCTTCCACAAAAATACGGGTATATTACCTCTAAAGTGCTTCCTTCCTCATCCCTACCCTATTAGAGTAATTATCATATAATATGTGTATAGCTTGAACAGGTGGTAAAACACGGTGATTAAAAAAATCGATCTTTCGTTCCTTCTAGCTCATGGGTAATTCAAGCCCACATAGAGAGGCCACCAATATTTCATGGGCTGCGTCACAGTCCCTGGATGGTTTCTTCCCCCCCCTCCCCCCCTCTCTCTCTTTACAATAACTTTTTGCAGCCTGCCCTTTTGTTCTCCTCTAGTGAACGCATGCTAGGACCCCACTCCCCCCTCACCCCCCCATAACCCTGTGTAACGAGGTTGCCGTGTCGAAATGATAATGGATAACAATGGTGGCATCTCTTTGGTAATCGTAAAATATAAAATGTATAGTAAACCTTGTTTAGTACATACTACACTTGATATCATCCCTGAGGAGACTGTATGGCTACTATTGGAAACAGTATTGTCATTCTCCCCTCATATATAAGACAAGTTTCGCAACGCTGCGCTGGTTAGTAGAGGTTGCCAGTAGCTCCTTCTTACCCCAGCGCACAACCTTAAGACATAACTGAGAGCGAGGAGATTTGGCAACAGGTAAATGAAATGGAGAACGAAGATAAAGATTTTATCCATAAGACCTGCAGTTACCTCAGTAATGATATTGGGTGTATGCACATATAGGTCAGCTAAGAAACAAGTTAAATACCCGTATCGTCCATTGCATGGTCTAAAGCCGGGATCACGATCAACTTAATGTTTACTTAATGTAAATAAACTAATATGTGACCAGTATTCACGTAACGTAATGTAACAACTCAAGCAATACACAGGCAATGTATTTGGATTGTCTTAAAACAAATTGTTAAATAAAATTTAATCCAAGTATTTAGGGCTGATTAGGTTACAAGTACTTGCTATGGGATATTTACTGGATATACTTAATCAAGTGTATCAAGAGGTTATTACACTTTATAGTTCGCGAGAAGCTGACGAACTATACATAAGTCGTCTGCATCCTGAAAATAAACAAATTAAGTGCTAAATAGCTCTGCTGACGCGGTTTGCAACATGATTGGTTGGATATAACACGTGGTACACTTATCTTAACGTTCACGTAACGTGAAAGTTCTCCTATGTACAACTTTTAAGATAAGTATACGTTAAGCTAACTGCATCGTGATGGCTTCCATTTAAAAACAGGAGGAGAAGCGTTACGTTACGTGAACATTAAGTTAACGTTAAGGTGATCGTAATCTTGGCATTACTTTATTCTCTCATCAAGGTGGGAGTGTAGCTGAACGCGAGCTAAGGATGTGGTATTTTTTGCAGTTTTTATAACAAAACATTTTTTGGTCAAAATAAATCAAATATTACTCCAATAGAAACACAGAGCTTTAATTTTCTTCACATGGTGATATCATCTATCTATCTGTCAACGGTGTCCTGGGATTTAATGAAAACATTTTCTCTTCATTTAAAAAATTTCTCATCTAATGCCTCTATGCTCCTGAGAGATATTCAACAACTGTTGATAACATAACGTGAAGAAAATTAAAGCTTTGTGTTTCTATTGGAGAAATATTTTATTAATTTTGTCCAAAAAAGTGTTGCTATAAAAACTGCAAATACTCACATTCCATACACTACCACCCTAAATTTTATTTATAGCGATAGGGAGATCGGGGATCGATTCCCGGTCTGGTCTATTTAAGATAGTGTTTATAAATGGTTTCCTACCATTCTTCCACGCAAATGCGAGTAGACTGGCTAACTCTAAAATGTTTCCTTCCTCATCCCTAACTCATTAGAGTAATTAGTTATCACATCTGCATACAATCTGAACAGGTGGTAAGGCATAGTGATAAAAAGAAAATCATTCTAATATGATACTACTCACAAACTCAAAACCTTACCTGATAATTTAAAGCTAGTATGTGACTCTGTAAAGCTTTGTTGTCACTGTAGAGGAAGTGGCCGATGGTGTGCATCGTCAGGACCTTCGTGAAAGTTGTGTTATCACTGTAGAACCTGTCCCTCGTGGTGAGCGAAGGGTTGAATGGAACCTTCCAGGCGCCCTTGAAATATATCGCGTTGACTAGAACTAGTCTTGTGTCAGATGTCACTGTGTCTGAAGCATGCAAATAGAAACTCGATTTAGGACATATTTTATCGATGTATATTTTTATTGAAAAATATAATCAAAATCTCCTTCAAAAAAAGAAACATACATAGTCCTACTTGACATAGTCCTACTTGACATAGTTCTATAAGAAAAATATCAATAGTCTACCTATTTAAAACGCTCTAAAAATAATGAAATACACTTTTATTAATAGGCTAATAATAATAATAATAATAATAATAATAATAATAATAATAATATTGCGCGTCTGGGCTAAACCACTCGTAGCCCAGTAGTGGAAAGATTAGCCAGTACTAATGTACCTTTGTCCAGGAGACGCCCGAATGTACTAATCGTACATCCTTTCCGTGGAGGTTCTGTACATGTCTCGATGAGATGAGGTGATGGTGATAATGAGTATGAGAGTGATAGTGTGTATGAGGGTGAAAATGAGTATGGTGGTGATAGTGTGTATGAGGGTGTGGAACCAGTGGAATCACTTAAACCTAGCTTAAGCCTAGTTGTCCAAACCCTGGTGACCATCGGGGTAGTTCCCCTTTCAGGAAAAATACACATAGTACCAGCTGAGAATCGAACCTGGGACCCATAAGATCGTAGGCAAGGGCATTTATCACAACACCACGGGGTTGGTTAATCGGCTAATAAGAACTTTTATTATTGAGGAACTAAGAAATACACAGAAGAAAGTTGTTGTGTTACATCATGACTAAGGGGTCATCCATAAACCACGTAACACTTTTTTCTTAATTTTTTTTTACCAAATCTACCCCCATGTAACACTAAATATGCACTTAGACTCCCTCTTCTTCTTGTGTTATGTAACTTTTCACATCAAGAGTGAATGGCATTATTCCATGGGGAAGCTTTTGTGATACTAAAAAAAGGGACTCAATTTAATACAACTCAGAATTGGAAGTTATTTAAAAGTATGGTTACTTGTAGTAAAAACTTGAACAGTAATATTATTTTTTTAACAATATAAATTATTTATAAGACCTGTGCTACGTAGCACACAAGAGCAAGGTGAATGCGGTTGGAATTAGATATATAAGAAATTCATGTGAAAAAACTCGTATGGACAGAGTTAGGAATGAATGGGTGCTGAAGGGGTGTGGTTTGAAAGGGAATCCAATTGGTCATTGTGAAAGAAACGTCTTACGTTGGCTTGGGTCTGTTAATAGGATGAGTGTGGATCGAGTGAAGAAGCAAATATATGAAGGTAAAGTGTGTGTGGATCAAACGTAAGGGATAGGCCATGTAAGACGTTGTGGTAGGATAATGTGTGAAAAAGAGAAACATTAGGAGTTTTAAGAATAAAAAAGCATGTTTTACTCGGTGTATGGATGTTGTTGAAGTTAATGGAGAGTTCAGGGACGAGGAAGTGTGTAGAAAGTTAGTGAGGATTAATTAATTACGTAGATGTTGTTTTTGGAGCTATATGCACAATTTCTTGCCTACCCATTAAAGGAACGGCGTAATTAGGTATGTATATGTATGATATACTTTGTTAAATTGTAGAACATATTTATAAGATCTGTGTTAAGTAACACTATTATGTAAACATCCCCTTCCCCCATTTAACCCAATGTAGACATTAGAATTTCCCCTCCACCCCTCTCAACAGCGTCACGTGGCTTATAAATGACACTTAATTTCATCCATGCATTTTTTAGTTCCTCAATCATAAAAACTTATATCAGCCGATTCAAAAAGTGTAGCTTATTTAATTATTTTTAGAGAATTTTACATAGGTATCTATTTCTGTCGAATATTTGGTTGTTTTTGAAGGTTGTTTATTTTTATTACCATTATCTTATTTCTTAATTTTTAGTTACCTTGTCGATGGGTCTAGCCAAGTAGGGTCGCCGAATGTTTTATCACAGTGCTATTTAGAACCAATTCTAATATTAATTATAATATTAATTCTAATACCTGACTTGAGTGAAAGGCAACGCTTAAGGCAGCCGAATCTACATCTAATACTTTTGACTTAAAAAAATTGATCATACGGGCAGGATGATTAGATGCGTTTGGAACACAGGAGGACAGGGGCTTCCAAAATGTAGGACATTCAAGATAAATATAGGTCACAAGCTACAGAAAGAACGGTAAAAATTTTTTTTTTGAGACGCTCGCTGTGATTGGTTGTTGGAAGCAAACACACATCAAATATAAATAACTTATTTTATCATGTGAATAGCGCGGGGCGAGTTATCCGAAGAAAACGCACGGAGACCTCAACCGATAACTGAAACACCATGTTACGGCAGAATTTCTAAAATGTGATATCACTTTGAGAGTTAATAACACAAAAAAATTGACATTTATTTATTTGATAAAAGTGGAGGACAAATTTTTGAAATTTCTGAATATTTATCTCAGACATCAGACGGAAGGTTGAAATGTAGGACATGTTCAAAAAAAAGGGGACGTCTGGTCATCCTGTATACGGGGGAATCCGGATAAAACAACTATAACTGAAACCTAATTTGAAAAATGCTCAACTATTTACAATGGTTGGAACGTTCTCAAGATATGTGGGGCAAGTTTTCTTTTAGAGTGCTATAATTCACACTTATATTAAAATAATTTCACTTTATTCTCACGACTCAATCCTATTTGAAACCAAACGTAATTAATTCGTGAGTTTTCAAAATTTTCAAACTTATTTGACAGAGTAATGAGGCATGAAGATAAAACAAAATGAATATAAAATAAGTATTTCATTAATAAAAAGAGTGTATGCATCAATATTACTCAGAATAAATTGAACCTAATTACGTTTCAATATGTTTTTATCCATCATGTCTGCTTTTCATCAATTATATTCCACTCCAACCACAACCCAGAAAGTTTTTTTTTAACTTAACCTACGATCAGGCAGTTTTGTCTGCTCTGATTTGCTATATATAGGTAGGTTGGAATTATATTAAGTGTGAAGATTCGGATTGGTAGGATGGTAAGCAAGATACATAATGCGTTAAAAACAGCACTACACTATTATATCATATTGAGCCTTTGGGCTTCATCATTTGTAGCCCACTAGTGAAAATATTAGCCAATACCAATATACCGTTGCGCAGGTGATGCCCGAATGTACTAATCGTACATCCTTTTCGTGGAGGCTCTTTACATGTCCCAATGAGAGGGGATTATGATGATAGTGAGTATGAGGGTTTGAAACCAATGGAAACGCTTAAGCCTAACTTAAGCCTAGTTAACCTAACTTAAGCCTAGTTAACTAATCCCTGGTGACCGTTGGGGTGATTCCCCTTTTGAGAAAAGCACTCAAGGTACCATGCGGGAATCAAATCCGGGACCCCTAAGCTCGTAACCAGTTGCACTGACCACTACATCATGTATCCGGTAGCATTACAGTGAAATATTATGTTTAGTAATAGAATAATAATGCTATTTATTGTTCAACCTGGTCCCACAATATCAGTGATTGTGCCGTTGGTGGCTTGCGCCACCCAGTCGTTAATGTCGACGATGGCTGCTGATGGATTTGTACGGAAGTCCTCTTGAGCAACCTCGGCAGAGTAGTATTGATGAGCTACAGTTATGAAGCTCTGCTGGACACTAGACCTTCTATCCACGTAGACTGCATCGAAGACTTTTAGTGTCACAGCGGATTCTTTCTGTTGACCAAAGTCAAATTATCATGTGTATAGAACTACTGAGGACAAACTGAGTCTGGAACTTGTTAAATCAAAATATACTGTTTTAAGAAACATCTGTTGATGTCAATAAATAGGTCTAATTACATTTAATTAATCTAGTATATTGTTGAAATGATGCCATACCTGATGTCAAGGAGTGATTACATGTAAATAAACACGTACTGTAATTGGTTAAACCAGTCAGACCTAATACTGACTATAAGTACTTAAATTGAAATGAGCAAGTAGCTGGTTGGCTCTAGACCTAATCTTGTCTAGAAGTACTTACAGTGAAATGAGTTAGTAGCTTTGGCTAGACCTAGTCCTGTTTAGAAGTACTTACATTTAACTGAGCTAGTAGCTGGTTGAAGCCAGACCTTATTTGACACTGGTCCTGAGGAAGGCTCAAAGCTGACTGGATCTGAGTTTGTGTTTTCCCTCCAGCGCCAGCAGATAACATTGCCAATGCTACTTCCAAACTTAGTGGAGACAGTACCAGATTGGAACTTAGATCACCAGAACGAGATGCCTACATGCAACAAATCAAAATATTGGAGACAACAAATTTATTAATAAGATCCGCCCTGGCAGGAACTTGGGCTAAGACGTCAATCTCGCCTTGTTGTCTACCTGGTCACGGGTGGGTTGAGGAATAACCAGATGAGTTTGGTTTATTCTAAAGATGGGATGATACCAGTTATTCTATTCAGATTCTTGATTCCAATACTTAAATTTTTACCTCGATTCTTACTGGAATAAGCCTGCAATATAAAATTAAAAACCATTCTTAATTAATTGGAATTTTAAAACATTCTTCTCTTTGCACATTAGAGTAATTATTTTAATTTTGGCTTTACAATTTTGAAATAAACTTCACCTGTGTTATTATTAAAGTCGTGACAGTAAATTTTCAAAGCAATAGTAATATATTTCTTAACACAGAGCTGGGTTAGTATGGAAGTTTATTTGTGTTTCTAGAATTAATTGTGTTGCCACTGTAAACATCTTAGAATTGAAGCCAAACATAAATTTTTAGATTTTCAAATTTGACTAATACTTTTAAAAGTTTTATTATAAAAATATATATTGAGTAACAGTAAGGAACAGTATATTTTATTACTAATTGTCGTTTCCTCATTAGTTCTATAAGCGAATGCTAGTGCATTTACATTACAAGATTATCCTCTTTACTCTTTTTCTTAAGAGCTCACCTCACGGCCAATTAACCAAGATGCTATATACACGATCGATCTCGTTCTAATCAGGAAGGGTAACGAAGGAAGGTTTTTTTCCCATCATCAATTTTACATCGGTGACACTGGGATCAGTTTGGTAGTTTTTAGAAATTTTAAAATCACAATTTCATAATTTTTTCTGTATGTATTTCTATAAAAATAGGTTACTACTGACCAAAAAGTTGAGTCTGGAACTGAGGAAGAAACTGATGAAATACTACATTTGTAGGATGGAGCAGAAGCTTGGACTCTCAGGAAGATGGAAAATACTTGTGGAGCTTTGAAATGTGGGGCTGGAGAAGATAAGATCAGGTGGACAGACAAGGTGACAAATAAAGAAGTCCCAAGAAGAGTGGATGAGTAGGGAACCATTAGGATGTGATTCTTCAGTACAAAGCAAACTGGATCGGACACATCCTTAGGAGGAACTGTCTTCTGTACGACGTCATGGACGGAAAGGTTGAGGGAGAGAGTAGCTTAGGAAGAAGGAGGATTCAAATATTGACTTGAAGGAAAGAAGAACATCCTGGGAGCTGAAGGAGGAGGCATAAGACAGGGTGCATTGGAGGTCTAAATTCACTGACAACTGTGAACTTTTTTATTTAAAACTGCTGATATCTCAACCTTTTCTAGAACTGTCTGCAAATCTCTCTCACCCTATGAGAGGCACCATTAAAGTCAGCGATGGCTTTGATGACAACTTGTTCATCACTGTTGTTGTTTCGTGGACCTCCGCAGACGTTGTTCTGAGCGCTGCCTCCCCTAGAGTGTATAACTGAAACATGTTCCCATCTGTTTACATTAAATTACAAAAGCATACCGTGAAGTGTTGCCAGGTTAAGCAGAGTTTATGAGTTCTCTCCCACTCACTCCTTATATGATCAATTACATGTAGCCTCTGTTCTACATATAGTATGATACTAGTAGGAAGGAACTTTAAGCAAATAATAACAAATATTTATGCAGCCAACATTAATAACATTATATATATATATATAATGAGGTATTTAACAATAACTTTTTAAACTGCTGGCTATATCAGCACACGACTGATAAACTAACTTGAAATCTAGAACAGACCCAGTAACCAGCCCACCGGTTACTAATTCATCAATGTGAAAGGGAAAACCCAAATTTCATCAGTGATACATTTTTCAACCATACCGGTATTCAAACCCGGAACCCTTAGCTCAGTGGGAATTCACGCTACCAACTGAGCAAAGTTGGAGGCAATAAATATTAACTCTATTAGTATAATTAATTTATAGGTATCTATCAAATGTGAAAGCTTCAGATCACATGACTTTGTGCAAAAACAAATAAATAACGCTATTAAAAAAAATTCACAGTCAATACATCTGTCTAAAATATTAGTCACTTTTGTGGTAGTATTTGACTAACTTTTAAAATACAATACTTACGCAGTACAACAAGGACAGCTTGTGTTGTTGCCCATATATGCAACATTTCTGATATATGTGTTTGTTCTTGTCTCTTCACCTAAAGTAAAATGTATGCTAAGGTTGAAATTTCAATATTTAAGCACTCATTCATCACAAATTTATCTATGAATAGTGAAAAAAACCCTGTAGTTATAACTTCCATTTAGCCTAAGTGGCTAGACCAGTTGAATGACATTTTGTGTTCTAATCGCAAGAAAGTGGAATAAGTGACAAAGTGACATTGGCACAAGGACACGGACATATTCCTGTGTACAAGGATAACGCTTGAGCAATACAACACCTTTTGTTAGGTAACAACTCGTCTTCTGACATATTTTACCATAACTAACATATTATCTATCACCTCACATTTATTTTTTGCTTTTATTTCACGTAGTAGGGGTCGGGGTGAGGGGGCAGTAATACATCTACAGTATAACCTAAAACATACTTCCATCATGTGCCTTAAAACTCTTCAAAAAGTCCTTACTAGAGATGGGTCAAATTCTATATTTCTTGAATGTAAATCTTACATTTTCTTTAAAATCTTGAATCCAAATTCAAATGCTCGAATCTTTAGAAATGTACAATTTTAGTTAAAGTGAAAATATCTAATATTGAATTTAAAAAAAGAAGAGTTGTTTAGGTCTAGGTGCCACTTGCAAGTTATATTTTGTTTGTGATGTCTATTAATTCATGAACAAAAAACTTTTTTTGTAACGTAGCTATGTGAAATCAATTTTGTCCTTTTTAGTGATTTTATTACCCTTCCAAATATAGGAGTCTGTTTAATTCTTCCAACAAATTGTTTGACATTGTTATTTGAAGTCAAGTTCTTCATTATTATATCCGAGATACTTTTATAAGATTTTTACGAATCTCAAATCTCGTTAATACCATAGGATTCTAAGGATCAAAAATTCAAGCCACCCATCTCAAATTTTTACTAAGGTAAACTTAAAGACGTACATAACATATTAAATTTAGCAAGTGCGAAAATATTATTAATGAAGTTATCGAATGTAACGAATGTTACACCATATATCATATTATTTGACTATTCTTGGAATATATTATATACATCCATATATATATACATGGTTTAAGGTGGGGGTGTAGGTAACGCGAGTTGATGGTGGTAGTTTTGCAGTTTTTTTTATCAAACCTTTTTTTGGCCAAAATAAATTAAATATTTAATAAGTATTGACATATATTTCAACAGTCAAGGGTGTCCTGGAATTTAATGACAACTTTTTATCTTCATTTAAAAAGTTTCTCATCTAAAGCCACTATGCTCATGACAGATATTCAACAACTGTTGATATAAACATGTGAAGAATATTAAACTCTGTTGATACTGGAGCAATGTTTGATTTATTTTTGCAAAAATAAATTAATGACCCTTTCAAGCGTTCCTTACACGCACACTTTAATGGACATTAAAAGGCGGGAATGTTATTTTTAAATTTTTTTACTATTATGTTGGTTTTTTCCCCCTTTTAAAAAATTTTAGTTTTTGGCTTTCTCATTTTTTATAGTTTTCTATTTTCTCATGTTTACAAAATATTTTATATTTCAAAAAGTTTTCGCTACTCCCCAAAAATCGGCTTGTGGCCCACAGTTTGGAAACCACTGTTGTGGAGTGTAAATGTCTGTCAAAATTTTAATAAATAACTAGGGATAAAATAAACAAAGCCATGGTAGAGAGAAAGAATATCTTATACAAGCCCAAGACATCACGTCCAAATCTGCTTTGATTTATTTATTATGACCAATACTATTATTTTATGATTAATAAAATTCAGTGGCATATCACGCACCACTAGGAGTACGCGTACCACAGTTTGTGAAACACTATATTAAAGCATCACTAATGTAGGTACCCAATAAATACAATGACTATTGAAACTTAAAACATTTTGAGCTAACTAAGTTTTCACTTTAGCTACATGAAAATCCGCTTAGGTGGTCGAATGATTTAATACGTCACTCTCACTTTAGACTGGATTGCTGATACGGGGAAACAGGAGTTTGGATCCCGTTTAGGTGTACTGAGTTTTTCCTCTATAAATGATTACTTACTCTTCTTCCTTACAAATACGGGTACACTTCCTATAATTAAACCTTACCCATCCTTAACACTCTAGCGTAATTAGTACATATGCGTTTAAACCGAACGGGTAGTAAGACGTGGTATTAAAAAAACTTAACGGATATTGTGTTGTCCATGGCTGCGATATTATTGGTTCGTAGAGAGAAATTAACTCGTGTTAAATGTAACTTTACCTTTATTTTTATCATAAGCTTCAGCCTTGAGCAAGTTAACATTTTTTACCGATAGTTTATCCTAACATATATGTTGAGTTTCACATAAATATAACTTATCTACTAATATTTATCATACAATTAGACAAGTGAGGTGGGTAATTAAAAAAAACAGAAGCTCATTAGGGTATCCGGTATGATGTGAGATAGCCTCTCACGTAAACAACATATTTTATTTTTAACAATTTGAAAAAAAAAAATATCAACATTCCTTTGTCATTCTGCTCATATCCCTACTACTCAAAATTTGTAAAAAAAAAAATAATAAAAAATTAATAAAATTAATAAAAAAGTCAATAAACATATTGTCGCCACCTCCCTTTCCGTGGGCCTAATCTGTCAGGATAGCTTGAGAGGAAGGATATGGACGGTGTCAAAATAGATGGTTGGGTTCTAAATGATACCGATGTATTGGTTTTTTTGGGTTTATTAGTAGCACTAAGAGTTAACAAAAAAAATGTGATGTTAAAATATGTTACAAAAATAATATTAGAACTTTGACGTATGCGCTCGTGAGAGAACTGGCTTAGTTAGGAATACTTATTTACTGGCTCGACTTACACCGCTCGCGACCCCCCTTAGAGACTCAAACCTGGTACCCTGGGCATGAAGGTTGCCCTTTAGCACAAGTACCCGATGACCCGATGTTCTAATCCGTGTGGTCCCGATGACGGGCAGAGTGTCTGTCTCTGAGTAGATATTAATATCTCGGCCGTGAAGTAGTCCTAAATCAAAACCCTTGATAGTTCAATTCGGCCCAGTTTCCGAACACAATGGAAACAAGTTGTTATGAGCTGTCAGCGTTCTTTTCTAATGTTTACCATCTCATCACAACACGTTAACTAGACCAGTTCTTTCAGTCACTGTTATGTTAGTTTTAAATAGACATCCCAAACTAGGACAGGGGTATTACAATATACCTTTCGTCAAAAGTATCAAAAAAGTATAAAGTAATAACTATGTAACATGGAATCAAAGCAGGAAGAATGTGTTTGTCTGTAATGAGGGTATCTAGAAATAATCGGTCAGTAATGATGAATATTTACAATAGGAAAAATGCGGTTGCCAGATCCAAGTTGCGCTTAGTAATAAAGCGGTCGCCAGGGCTGCGCCGTATTGTTCTTCATTGCCACTTCGACCTTGTCAGTGTGTGCGTCTCTTGACTGAGTACTCACTTGACTTGCGTACTTGTGTTTTCTTGATGGAAGCCGTCGTAGCGAAAAAGAGGAAAGCCATCTTTTCTATATGACGGATACGCTTACCGGATGTTTACAAAAACTGTACAGAGCATTTACACCTGTGTTTATCTAAAAGAAAAGTAAAAAAAAAAACATCAAGGGAAAAATTATATCTAAGGATGGAGAAATACTAATTGTCATGGAGTACAAGTGTGGAACATCTGACGTTGCGACTCTTAGACTAAGGAAGCATGTCCAGCTGGTGAAGAAGCGAGCAGGAGAAGAAGTAACTTCCTTGTCAGAAGTTTACACTGATAAAATGGGATAGCTGTATAAGAAAGTTTATGATTTTGTGATTGAAATGCTGGATCCAGAATAGTTCAAGAGGTCCATGTGTCATCAAAGGAGTAAAATGGCTGGAAATCAAGTAGAACCCAACAAAAGTCAAGACATGTTCTAGGAGAACTTTTGAAGATGAATGACAGTGGAAACTTTCTTCTATAATAAAATGGAACCACAAATGAAATATTAGTTTTTTTTTGTGCAGGTAAACGAAGAGAATGCTTAAACTTTTCTGCGAAGCTTTTTTTTTTTATGAACGGCAGCCTTAAAAAGCAGCTGCAAGCAATTCAGCCAGATTTATACGATCCACACCAACACCGGAGTGATGAAACTAATCTCTTTCCTGTTGCGTTTGCTCTGCTTCCAAACAAGAAGAAAAAAAAACGTATATTTGTCTTTTTTATCTAATCTTTCAAGCCATTCCTCAGTAGATTCCGAGGAAAATTAAAGTAGACTTCGAGGCATCTGCAATCTCGGCCCTTGGTAAAGTTTTACACTTCGCAGCAATTACTGGATGCCACCTCTACATGAAGAAGTGTCTATGGAGAAAGGTGTAGGGACTTGGTCTAACTGAGGACTACCGTGCAAATGAATAAATCAGCCTCCACATTCACATCAGCATGTGCGCAGTATTGGCATTTTTGAAGCTGGAAGAATTTCCATGAAGGATGGCCTCAAATACACGCACAGCGCACAGGCTCCTGACAGTGAAAAACTTTTTGAGTTGACTATGTTGTGGACAGATGGCTAGAAAATGACGAGGTGCCAATAGAAACGTGGAGCTGGTACAGAAAACAACACCATATGACCAACGCTGTCGAGGGATGGCACGACAAGAGTAAAACTCTTGTTGGGAACCCGTGTCCAAAATGCATTGCTCCTATCGAGTGTTTGAAGAAAGAAGCTGAGCATACAAACATCATGTTCCTAAGGCTGGAGATCAATCTTGAGGGGAAGAAGAGGAGGAAACAATACTTGACGCTTGACGATATAATTGAGAAAACAGTCACCAAGTATGAAGAAAACAGACATATCTCATCCTGCTTAAAATCAATATCGTATTTCTAAAAATTGGAATAGTTCCCTTGCAACATTACACAAACATTTTAACATGTGTAATATTGCCTACCTAATTATAAATAATTTGCATCCCTATTTTTTTTATCTTATTCTCTCTAGGATATATAGGTTTATCCAAATGTTATTCTCCCATCTGTGTCTGGGTCTTCCTAGTGGTCTTTTCCCATTTGGTTTGCCATGCAATACCTTGAACGTGGTTCTAGATACCCCCATTCGCGTTGCATGACCTGGCCACCATAACCTGTGAGATTCTATTATCCTAACAATGTCTGGTGAAGAGTACAGGATACGCAGCTCATCATTACGTAAATCCACTCCCCACTATCTTCATAAAATTTTGGACCAAATATCTTCTTAAGCACCTTTTTTTCGAACACCCTAAATTTATTTTCGTAATTTAAGAGTCGGCATTTCCAATTGTGTGAACTTCGAAATGTTACCTGCAGCCGATAACTAAACACAAATGGTGGTTAGGTCTATTTAGCCTCTGATCCCTTGGGAGTGAGTGACAAGCTAGTTTGTCTTAGGGTGGTAAAGGGGTGTAAGTTTGAGGGTGGGGGTGGGTAGAGAATAGAGAACTGTGTTATATTTAAAAGTATAGAAATCCGTTTCAAGAGAAAGAGCTGCAAACATTTTCAATGTATTGAATTATTCTTTTCACGAGCTAGCCTTTCAAAAATTGGAAAGGCTATTAATTATTATATTTTGTATTATTTACATTATATAAATGATCTAATTAAATATAATGTAAAATAAAAATAACAGCAAGAAATAAGGCACTGTTCAGTGTAATAGAAACATTTGTTTGCTTAGCTTGGAAACAAAGTTTATTTATTTTTACCCCTCCATTAAGTCTTCAAATAATGAATATGTAAATTTTTGCATATAATCTATAGTTAATTTAGCAAGCACAATTAAAATAATCACTTTATTGTACACATAGAATTATAACTAGCAAGTTCTTATAAAATTTGGTGTAAGAGTGGACACAAATTTACTATAAATAACAAATGCTCCAAAATTAGGTGTGGTTTTTGTTATTTACATTCATAACTGTTTCCAGCAGATGGTCTGGGTCAATTTTTTATTCAAGCCATATATTTTCCACTACCGGCTTGTATGGCCTGTCATAGCTTCACATGCCTTTTAATCTAACTTAAGACTAGGACAGGCACAACATCCAGTCTACAGCCATTAATTTATAACTGTGAATGGGTAAACATTTCACATTTCACCAATGATAAACTTAAATAAGTTAGCTTGACTATACTTATTTCATGAACCTTCCTAGACTCGCAGCTATGGTCTAGGAGTTGAGTCGTTGGCTCGCAATCCATCGATCATCGTTGACGGGGAGGTTGAGGTTTGAATCTCGGCTGGGAGAACTGAGAATGGTTCTCCCAAAGTAATTTATCACTGTAGTTTTCCCAGTTTAACTCAACGCAAATGCGGGCTCACTTCCTCTGAACTATCTTTCTTATCCCCACCTCATTAGATCAAGTCACTAATAGACAGTGTGCCGAATTATAAAAAAACATTAGCTTCTCATACATTAATTGATACAACAGAATTCCAGGCCTTTAAAACACAAGTGATACCACTTCAATTAAAATCAAGTTTTACACAGTAAACATATGTATAAAACAATAGGCTACATTACATTTAAATTAGGAACTACCAAATCTGTCAGATAAAATAAAGTTAATACTTTACTTATTAATTATAATAATCTAAGTCAATTCATAGAGACAACACAAAGACGTGATACCCACGTTTACTACTATCTTATTTTAAATTTTATAATAATATCCTTTACTTATATGGTCAAATCGATAGTGTCAATCGTTTTTCCGTTGCATCTGATCAGAATCATAACAAGATGCAGTTCAATCACACTCGCTCAGTGAGATCGGGTCATGCATCACACATGACATCCAAAGCTAATATTCAACCAAAGTAATAATCCCAAAACAAGTGGTGTTCACAAATAATAATAAAAATAATAATTTTACAAGTTATGTAAATAGCATTGCCGTCTGAACTAAATATTTAGCACACGAAAAATAAAACCGGGAATTCTTCATGCATTTAATACATTAATTTACTCATGACTTATTTTTGCTACACCAAATTTCATCAATTGAGTTCTAATTTTTTTCAATATCACAATAATTAGAAATATTAGTGAGACCAGAATTAAAAACACTTTGCTAATACAAATTATAGTCTTTAAATAATTATAATTCTTAATAAACCAGACTTAAACACAACAGATTCAGATGAAAGTATTTTACAACCTAGATGTGTTTGTTTAGTGACGAGTCACATTGTTTACTTAGCTAACAAAGCTTGGTCCTTGCTTTTTGTTGATGTTGAGATCCCTTCACTTACTCGGACACAATATAGGAAGGATTGTGTACAAGAATTGGGCGTTAATACCAAGGATCTACAAATTTAGGAAGCATTAAGTCCATGTAAAATGCTTTTAGCTTGCAATCATTTCTTTTTCCCCAGAAATGATCATCACGTTCCATTGTTTCCACGCGTATGCATAGTTCAACTGGTGTTCATATTACAAATAGTCAGTAAAAGCGTTGAATGTTCAGTCTTTGTTAACTTTTCAGAAGGTCTCCTTACGTTGCAATGTAGCAGCCTCTGGACTCATCAATACGGCTGAGGATGGATAATTTACTATTACTATCCCATCATTCCCAATCAAGCTATCTAGTGTAGCGCCTAGGAATGCCAATTTAGGGTCAGTGAAGAGACAGCATTTTTCAACGTGAACATTCAAAGTTGCCTCTAGTGCTTCTATGGCCTTGTATTCAGTTTCTGTTCCGTATGATATAATGGTTAGGTGTTGTAGATCAGGATATAAACATTGTTTTACTATAGTCTCGCAGCAAGTTGCTGCAAGAGGGTTGCAGACTTGCCAAAAACTTGACGCTGTAAAACGTTTTCACCTTTCTTCTAACCATAGTTCAGAATCATGCTGATTTCTAGTTTTACATTCAATGTCTTGTAATTTTTTCCTTGGGTGTTTGCAGACTTTTAAGTACCTAATTATTTTTATATACTTTAAAATCTTTATCACGAATGTTTATTTTCTTCATTGGCTTTGGAAAAAAGTTCGTTTTATTTGTTATAGTTTGAATCCCGTTGTTATTCCTCACATTTATTTCGGGGGAGATATACTTTTCGGAGTTTTTGAGCTTCTACCAGATTAGTACATTTTCCTGGGCTTGATCCATGTATTTGTTCGTGTAGCTAGTAGTGAAAAGCCCAGTATTATGGCTGATAACAGCAGCAGCACATCGAGCTTGATATGATCCTCGTTGTGCGTAGTTGATGCATTTTCCACCAGTATTCTTCACAATGGCAGTGTTATAGTGCTCAGCACAGTTATTGTTTGTATTTTACTCTACTTCAAGCTGCGATTGCTTTTGAAGAAGGCCACTTTCTAGAAGAGGTGGAATTATATTTTTACTTTCCCATATCAAGAAAAGGTACTCTGATCGTGAAAACAATCGCTCAAGAAATGTTTACGTTTTATTTGAACACAAACTCTAAAAAGTGGATTTTTTGTTTCAATCTGTCCCTATGTCAATCTTTCTATCTGTCTGTCCCTGGCCTCGGATTTAAAATGGTTTAATGGATTTTGTTCAAACTTTAAATTTAGATATTTAAGGGCTAGATCACAAAACTTTTTTTAACCAAGTCCTTCAATTAGTTGTAGATAACAGATGAATAATTTTTTTAATTACAAATTTTTCTAAAATGGCTTTAACGATTTTGCTTAAAATGTATCTCTTGGATTTGTTTGATTTAAAAATAGCACTATATAATTGTTTTTTTGGGCAAAAATTCGTTGAATGATTTTTCAAAAACTTAAAATATTTTTTAAATGAATATAAAGATTTGGTTCTAATTTGGTATCTTTGTAGTGTTTGGCATAGCAAATAGCACTTTACTTGTGTTTGGGGTAAAATCTCGTGGGTAAAAATTAACTGATGATTGATTTTTCAAAAAATTGAAATATCTTACAAATGGCCTTAATGATTTGGTTTAAAATGGGTATCTATGGAATGTTTGAAATGAAAATTAACAACAGTCTGTATCTTTTTTGAGGCAAAAACTCATTTATGGGTTGTTTAGCGATGGCTGACTTTTAAAAAACTTGATTTTTTTTAAACTGCCCTAACGATTTGGTTCCAAATGGGTATCTTCAGAGTGTTTGAGACAAATAGCCCTGTATAATTTGTTTTGTTAAAAATTCGATAAAGGGTCTTTTATCGAGGAGTGATTTTTGAAAATTCGAATTATTTTGAAAATAGCTACAACAATTTTTCTTAAAAGTATATCTGGGGAGTGTTTGACATGGACACCTATTCGGGTTGTAGGCTTGTGTATTAATTAGGCGAATGGCTTTAAAGATTATGAAGGTTATGTATATAGGAATTGTATCCGCATTTGCGTGTAGGAAGAGTGGAAAACAATTTTGGAAAACCACCCTCAGTACACTCAACTGGGATTGAACCACGATCTCCCCATCATCGGCAGTCTTGTATATTGCGTTAGTAACGCCTTTGGCCTTTAGGCCACCGAAGCGGGTTCTAGCTGGAATTATATAGAGAAATAGTACTCACAATATGATAACCACGAATATATTTCAATAAACCTATATTAATAAATCTGATATCCATGTTTTTAAATGTTATAACCTCATAAGTTACTAAGCAATAACAATGTAACTGCATAATAACATTAGTAGGATCGTAGTTACCTGATGCCCGAACAAAGTAAAATAGCACCGGTTTGTGATTAAGGCACAATAATCAAGGACGATTAGGTCTTATATTAAAACTGGTCAGGATCTGAAACGAGGACGTCCAGGGCAGATACAATGGAACCCGTTAGAACTCGTTACAGCCCCACTGACATGCTGAGAGTATTATCAGACTCCTTATAGTATTTATGACAATATTTAGCATTATTTATAATGCTTTACCAATATAGGCCTATATATATATATAGGCCTATATATATATATATATAGGTACACTTTCCATAAATAAAACCTTCCTAGCCCCCAAAACTATTAGCGTAATTAGTGTATAACCCGAATGAGTAGTAAGATGCGGTGCTAAACATATATATATATATATATATATGAGTATTAAGATGCGGTCATATATATATATATATATATATATATGTGTTTGTGTTTAGCACCGCATCTTACTACTCGTATATATATATATATATATGTTTAGCACTGCATCTTACTACTCATATATATATGTTTAGCACCGCATCTTACTACTCATATATATATGTTTAGCACCGCATCTTACTACTCATATATATATATATATGTTTAGCACCGCATCTTACTACTCATATATATATATATGTTTAGCACCGCATCTTACTACTCATATATATATATGTTTAGCACCGCATCTTACAACTCGTTCGGGTTATACACTAATTACGCTAATAGTTTTAGGGGCTAGGAAGGTTTTATTTATCGGAAGTGTAGAGGGATAGGGAAAAAGAATTTTGGGAAATCCACACTCAGTACACCCGAACTAGATTTGAACTTCGATCTCCCCGTCATCGGAAGTCTAGTCCGACACGAGAGTAGCGCGTTAAAAGATGCGACCACCAAAGCGGGTTTAAAATATGTTAAAACAAGACATTTATTTAGAGAGAAAAACCAAATATCAATTATATAACTAATATTAATAATCGAGTATGTTACCAATATTTTCAGTGGAAAATACATATTTTTAAACTTTCAAGTGTGGAAAACCTGCCATTAACACAAAATATTCCTCGCCCAGACAATGATTAGTAAAATAAATTGAAAACATCATGCCCTAACAAAAAAATCAAAATTTTTTATCAGCGTGCAAAATCCGCAGCTTGTAAGTTCGATTTTCCGTTTTGTCTTTCACAACGTGGATTTGTTCTAAAATGTATTATTCTTAGCACCATGTCTTACTACCCGTTTGGGCTATACGCTTAAGTACTAGTTACGCTAATGGTGTAGGAATTAGGAGGGTTGGATATAGAGGAATTGAACCCACATTTGCGTGGAGGGGGAGTATAAACATGTAGGAAAAACCACCCCAAGTTCACCCGAGTGAGATTCGAACCTTTATCTCCCCGTCCTCGTTAGTCTAACTCGATACGAAACAAGCGCGATAGCTAACTACGCCACCGAGGCGGGTAGCGTGTTCTAAAAAGTAATCCAATCGAATAAACATAATGAAGAGATCTGTAGCCACCATTTTTTCCCCCTTGCTCAGTGATAGTTACTGGGTTAGAAAAAAAAAACCGTGTCATCAAAAAAAAAAGGGGGGGGGGGAAAGTCGACGTCATGAAAAAAACTAACCTATTGTATTTGACTCGTCGTTTTCAGCGGGTGACTCATCAGCGAAGTCCATTGTGTCACAAGGTGAAGTGTCTCTTGATCCATTGTTCCAGGAGCCACGATCGCACCCCAGAGGATATGGAAACCATCTACGAGGAACTGCTTCACATCAAGGCTCTGTCGCACCTCTCCATCTCCGTCAAGAGGGAACTAGCGGCGGTCATTGTCTTCGAGGCTCACACCCACCCGGGCGACATCCGTGAGTACAGCCCGTCCACAGAAGCTGTTCTTTCTCTCTCTTTTATTGGCACCACATCTTACTATCCATTCTGATTTAATGCTTATTTACTAATTACTCTAGTGTGTTAGGGCCGAGGATGGTTGAAGGAGGTGTACCCACATTCGCGCGAAGAGAGAGAGTGAAACACCATTTGAAACACCACTGGGGAAGGGGGAATACTCTCAGTACACATGATCGAGATTCGAACACCAATCTCCCCGTTATCGGTAGTCCAGTCCATTGTGAGAGTGACGCCTTAGACCATTCGAAAACCTTATAGCTAATAGGTAATGGCTTGTATAGCAATTGTTTTATGTTTTTTTTATAATGTTAACATATTGATATGTTAGAGGGTCCTTAATTTCAAGGGTATATAATGATGCGTGTACATACAACATGAACGGATAGTGAGACACGGTGCTAAAGACAATTTTAAAAATCAAGCTGGTAATGTCAAAGAGTTGGTGTATCATAATTATGATTCACGGTAGGAATTACTCTCTGAAAGGTCTTTTTTCCTAACAATATCCTATTATATCATATATTTCTGGTAGGGAAAAAGGCCTTTCAGAAAACAATTCCTACGCTGAACAGACTTTATGTGTGTTTTCCCAGTGTTCAACCAGGGGGACGAGGGGAGGTCCTGGTACATCATCCTGAGAGGCTCCGTGGACGTCGTCATCCACGGTAAAGGGACCGTCACGACGCTTCAGGAAGGAGATGACTTCGGGAAACTTGCCTTAATAAACGATGCTCCAAGGTAAGGGGTCGTCGTTGTTCCGTGAGCTATTTAGATTAAACAGACTCTGTCGTGGTCTTGAGCGTTGAATAATCAAGATTCAGACTCTGAGCATAGGGCCATACTGAAGAAGGATGGGGGGTTTGCCAGAATAAACCACTTCCTTTGGAATCGAGCTTGGACCCTTAACTCTGTAGATTGGCATGATATCTGGCTGAGATAAGGAGATATTTAGGGCACCTTCAGACCCGGCCACTTAACATCGCTTCTGAGAAAAGCTTCCGTTTGCAAATATTGGAGAAAAATTGAGAGTTACACCCATAGCTACAAAAAAGTGGCGCTGCTTCCGGCCTGAGCAGTTGGCTTCGAGGCTGGTAGCGACCACAGAAAATGGAGCTACTAATTGGCACCCTATTAAGGTGCCCTTAGCCAAATAAGTCCCTTTCTTGGATTCAAACCCGATTCACTTAAATCAGCAATCCAGTGCATTATCCAAAAGAGCTAAGGTGTTGGACTCACGGATACTTAGCCGATCCCCCTTTGTAACTGAACTGGCTGTTAGTCCATACTACCACCAGAACATTCAATTGCAAATCGTATAGTTCTCTCTTGTGGACCATTCGGGACCCTCTCTTGTGAATTTTGTGTGACAGGGCTGCAACGATCGTCCTACGGGAGGGATGTCACTTCCTGAGGGTTGACAAGGACAACTTCAACAGCATCCTGAGGGACGTGGAGGCCAACACGGTCCGTCTCAAAGAGCACGGTCAGGACGTCTTGGTGCTCGAGAAGATCTCTCACAGTCACAGCGTCTCCTACTCGCACTTCAAGTGAGTCGTCACAGGTCTCCGGGGATGTTTATTCTTGATTTCGTTTGATAGGAAGCCCGTTCTAGAAGGCCTTTTATCCTACCAAAATACTACTATAGAGTAAGTTTCTCGTACGAAAGAAGGCCTTCCATAACGGGCTTTCCACCAAAATACTACTCAAGAGTAATTAGGCCCCGTGGTGTAGTGTCAGTTCATCTGGCTATGAAACTAGGGGTCCCGGGCTCGTTTCCCGGCTGGTATCTTGCGTATCTTTATCTTAAGGGGAATCATCCCAACGGTCACCAGGGGTTGATAAATTAGGCTTAAGTTGAGTTTAAGACTCCCAGTGACTCCGACTTTCCTATTCCCTATCATCACATCAACTCAATACGAGTACGTGTATACAACCTCCATAGCTGTACCCTTGGCAGCGCTCTGTGACACCAGAGGCTTTTCCATAACGGGATTCCTACCAAAATCACGGTGTATTATACCTATGTACATAAAAATAATGCAAAAAATAAATAATCATAATTCCAGAGGTTTTTGAACTAAAATGGCCGCACAATGTTATTAGCTTATTTAGGAATGATTTTTTTTCTGTTAAATATAATTCACATAAAGTACTAACTACACAAAAGCATTAATTTTGTGAATAATGTTCTGTTATTTAATAGGAGCGTGACTCGCTTTTGTGGCCACATGGTCTTAAGGCGTCGCTCTCACAATATACTGCACTGCATATAACAGGGATTCAAAACCCTGTCGGGTGTACCGAGGGTGGATTTCCTGAATGGTTTTACACACTAACTCCACCCATCCACCCAAATACGGGTACACTTTCTCTAAAATGGGGTATCTGAGGACAAAATAATGCGTGTTATGGGACTCAATCTCTGAACAGTTTTTTTAAAAGTTGTTTGATAGTAGCATGATCAGTAACTATATACCTCAATTCTGTTTTTATCGTACAATAACCATAGAAGAAATCTTACCAGTTGCAGCTAGCTTATGTATTTTCCGATTTGCCATTTTCCATAGATAAGTATGATTACATCCTTATGATTTTATTTCAGCTGTTCTGTTTCTAGCTATACCATTCGTAAATTAAAACCAAGATATTGCAATTTTTTGAAGTTATCCTGGTATTTAATAGGAATAACGAGGATGATTTTGCCAGTCTTTCAAAGGAAGTATGAACAAAATTAATACTGGGAAATTCATTGGGGCTTTGTAATCGTAAAAAAGAAAAGTTTAAGAACCCCCTATGCCTCAGACCATGCGTTCATCGAAGCTGGTTTCCCGACAGTAGCCGTGGAGATTCCTTAGAAATGAGACCCAGTGTTATCCGTCAGTTAGATGATGCTCCTTTCGTGTGCCCTCTTCTCTACAGGTACACTGTGATGGCTGGAACCCCTCAGAAGATGGTGGAGCACCTCTTGGAGACCCGGCTAGACGGGCGGGGAGGAGGGGGAGTCGGGGGTAACATGCTCCCGAGCGACCCCTTCCTCGAGGACTTCCTGCTCACCCACATCGTGTTCATGCCCACCAACCAACTGGTAGCGGAGCTCGCCAGACAATATCCTCTACTGATACTTACTGTGGCTTCACACCTTCCCCGAAAAACAAGCGCAGATCAGAAACTTGGTCACGATTCTAAGCTAATCACAAGATTTCCACTCTATATGCGCTAGCTATTATATAAAAAATTCAGTGAAATTTATTAGGAATTTGTTTGTAAGAAATAGTTGGAATATAAAACCCTTACCCTTTTTTTTTGTGGGCATATTTAAATTTAACTAAATTAAATTAATAATCAAATAGCTGAAGCTATTACTTATGTTTTAGTGAGGAATTCTCCAACTAGATATAATATTCTAAAAATTGAAAAATGACACCTGGACACAGGAATCGAACCCGGGACCTTTAACTTAGCACGTCAATGTTCTAACCACTGAGCTATCCAGGAATCCTCCCGTGCCCAGGGTCATTCTTCACTCATATTTGCAATCCCTTACAATTACAATAATTGTACAAGTGGCAGCATTAAGCCAACTACCGAATCAAAGCTGGCTGCGTTATCTGATAGCTCGTGATCTTAATAAAAAATTCACACATTTATAGCCGACGATTTCCGCACGTCCATCACAGACTTTGCCTTAAAAATATGAATAAAGAATGACCCTGAGCACGGGATGATTCCTGGATAGCTCAGTGGTTAGAGCATTGGACTGTTAAGCCAAAGGTCCTGGGTTCGATTCCCGTGCCCAAGTGTAATTTTTCAAATGTTCAGAATATAAATTCAATTAGTTAAACAAAGATACCTGGGCACAGGAATCGAACCCAGGCTCATTGATTTAGTGCGTTAATACTCTAATACCGAGGAACACAGCACTTGACCATGCTCAGGGTGTTCTTAAATCATAGTTTGTGGTAATAATCTTTTATGAATGTGTTGGTACATTCGAACCAACCAATGTGTGAAATAATCATTTTGCGATCAAAATTGATAAAATTTTTATAGAGTCAACGGTTCAAATTGTTGGTAGTTGAACGCGGAAGTGTCTAGATGTGTAGTTTTGCATAGTTGACCAAGAAATGTTCATATACTTAAAGTCCATGAGCCCCAAGCTGGAATGCACTTGTGTATTGAAAGTTTTTAGGAACGAGGATGCATCTCATTCTTATTGCAACCTTGTTAGAGCTTAGTCTTGTTATAGTTTGTTACAGTCTTGTTAAGTGTCAAGTCATGATATAGTCTTGTTAATTCTTGTTACATTCTTGCTAAGAGACCTAGTTTTTTTTAAGCACCCGGTATTACTAGCCGTTCGGTTTATTCACTTATGTACTAATTACGGTAGTGGGTTAGGGAGTAGGAAGGCTTAATTGAGAGGAAATGCACACACATTTGTGTGGAGGGTTGAAACCAATTTAGGAAAACTACCCAAGTGCACCCGACCGGGATCGAGCCCTGATCTCCCCGTCTTCAGCAGTCTAGTCTAACACGAGAGTAGCGTGTTAGACCGCACGGCCACCAAAGCGGGTGAGACATAATTTAAATTTAACAGGGAACAGCTTGGGGTTTTTTTTTAGGGTTACCTATGTTGGTAAAGATCACGTTAATGGTTCTGGGCTAACTGTCTTCTACCATATTTCACTCACGCGATCCCCATCAAACCATATCCTGGGGTTGGGTGAGCAAACGTCACTAAGCAGAAATGGGCGGTGACAATTTTACTATTGTATTATCTTAGGTAAAGATTGCACTGTTAATGGACTGCTTTGTTTTTGCACTAGGTCTGTGGACAAGATAGTATTTTATTTCACGTATAATTATTTATTTTAATTTATTAACCACTATTATTAGTTTGTGATTGCCATAGTTATCTCAGGATTGTACAATGAGGAACTATATATATATATATATAAGTGGGTAGCCGGATGTTGAACGTTATAGTTTAATATAGTTTTTTGTGCTGCTTAACAATGCGAAGATTGAGTCAAACTGATTACAAATATAAAATTACTGCTATCAACTAATTATGTTTCACCAATATTATTCTCTGAATGAAATTAGTTTGTTTGGATGTTAAATGTATTGTTGTGGAATTTGAGAGTAAAACATTAATAACAGTTCCTGTTCCATGAATTTTTTTTTATTGTATATTTTGACTACTAAAGTGTCTTTCTCCCCACTAAAACATTTGACAAACCACTCGCATAAAAGGCAATTAACGAATGTATAATAAGTCTTTAAAGGGCAAATTTGACACAAAATAAAGGAAATAATTCATCAGAACAGTCCTGTCAAGCCTTGATTGCCTGTAAATAACCCACCAGCAGTAGCCACCCTCATTATTGTTATAACATCTGTTCACCCTGAAAGGTAGAAAGCTTTCCTTTATGGTTCCACTATGGTGTAGCGAGTAAGATAGGGCCATCATGGCATATTCTGTCAAGGTTAGACTATTACCTTTCATCTTAACCTGATTGTATAACTACTTATTTTAAATATTACTGTAAAACACACCCGCTTCGGTGGCCGCATAGTCTAAGGCGCTACTATCGCAGTAGACTAGACTGTCGATGATGGTGAGATCGAGGTTCGAAACTTGGTCAGGTGTACTGAGGGTAGTTTTCCCAAAATATTTTTCCACTCTCCATTCACGCAAATACGGGTACATTTCATATTAATACAAACTCTCTAATCCCTAAAACCATCACCGTAATTAGTATATAAGCGTATAACCCGAGCGGATAGTAAGTCACGGTGCTAAAAAAAACACTATAAAACACAAGTATATATATCAATACAAATATGTCAGTCAAACATTAAACATATTTAAACTAGTTCAATGAAACTTACAGCGCTTTGTCTCCCGCCACCCTTCCCCCAATCCCTATGTAAATGTTATTTTTTACCTTTAACTTGAGACCACTTACCGGATAGATTCCCCCAGCCAAGACAGGGAGTTTCTTTTGGCCTGCAAAAGACGTGTGGTGCAGTTTCTTCATTGCTGGGTGCTAACCATCCGGCACCCTGTGTTCGACGACCCTAGCGCCTTGGCCTTCTTAGAGGTGAGAATAATTAGCTCGGTATGAGTCAATGGATGCTGTTTATATCTAGAGAGGGGATAAATCCATTCTTCTCAAACTCAAATATATAGTTTTCTTTCGGAATTTGAATCTAAATTAGAATCCTAAAATAAATTTTTTTTTAAATGTAGGCCTTCCAAAAAATTAAATAAAACAGCGGTTCCCAAACTGTGGCTCGCGAGCCAACTGGGAGCTCACGAAATCTTCCAAGGGGTTTGCCAAAATATTTCTGTAATGGCGGATTTTTGCAGCACTTTGTAAGGAAATGGGAAACATTTACAACGCTTTATCGTCTCACACTGAAGTCAGGTGGTTAAACCAAGGTAGAACTCTTACAAGATTGTTTGAACTTAAACACGAAGTTTTCGTTTTCCTTACCAACCATTCCTTTCACAAAGTCAAGTGCATGCAAGATCAAATGTGGCTCCAGCCTTTAGCCTATTTGGCAGACATTTTCTAAAAAATGTACATTTTAATACTATCTCTACAGGGGTCGAATATTAACGTTTTCACTGTGCAAGATTTATCTGATTACCAAACCCTTCCTTCACCTCTGACAAGACGTGTATTAATATACAACTTGTGAATGTGAGGAATGCCAGGCCTCCACCGTGGTTCGGATTCCACGTTAAACTGTAGGTCCTCCATGTCATCTCACAATGAGCGTAAGTGCGTATAGCCCGAACGGGTAGTAAGACGCGGTGCTAATAATAATACTGTGCAAGACTGTATCGAATCGTTCATAAAAATTTTGACTTTAGGGAAAGGCGTTTAATTAGCAATCAAACGAAATGCGTTGATACCATTCATGACTTTATTGTAGAAAATCATCCTTCTTTGGAAGAAAATGTTAGTGACATGGTTATTGAACACTTGAAGAGACTTGGAAAAACCTTAAAGAATATTTCCCAGCTATTTCCAATAATAATAACTGGATTCGCAATCTCTAGGAAGAGACAGCCGTTTTAAAATCCTACACGTTAAGCGTGAGTGAAAAAGAGCAGCTCCTTGAAATTTCCACTGATTTTGAAATAAAGGAAAGCTACAAATCTTTCTCATTCATTGGTTTCTGGTTAAGTTTAAAGGAGAAGTTCCAAGTGTTAGCGAATAAAGCTATTGCAGCTTTGCTACCATTTTTACTTTCTCTCTATCTTACAGGTAGAGAAAGTATGGTGATCGTCAAAAAAATCGAACTCGAGATTTTGATGAATTTTGACGTTTCATGACTTCCTGAATCCGAAAAAGTGGTTTTTGAATGTCTGTCTGTCTGTCTGTCTGTCTGTCTGTACCTCCAACTAGAGCCTAAACTATTTTACCGATTGAGCTGAAACTTGATATCTAGGGTTTTCATAGGGTTGCCCCGAGGGGTTTTTGGAATTGGATATCTACCCCTAAAATTAAGGGTAGTTTACTGAAGGGAAAAAAGAGAAAAAGTCGATTTTCTCAAAATCGGCTCTAACGATTTTGATTAAATTTCATTTATGAACATTAATAAATATTCCAAACAAAATGGCTACTCTCAATATTTCGGCAAAATGGCTTTAAGGGCTCCGGTCTGATGCGTAAATTAACATTTTTTATAATAGCTCCGAAACTATTTGAGATATGAAATTACTTAGCATTACAAATATGTATATATATTTATAATACAGATATTTTATCCGAAACATATTTTTATAAAATCAATAACTTTCAATCTATACGCAATTATATGAATTTTTTTAACTTTTTGGACATTAAAGTTTAAGTATTGCGACCGTAAAAAAAACTAACCTGAAATGTTGATGGATGTCGACGTCTCATGACCCCCCGAACCCTAAAAAATAGTCTTTGCAATGCCGTCTGTCTGTGTGTCTATAAAAACTTAAAATTAAGGGTAGTTTACTGAAGGGCGAAAAGAGAAAAATTTGGTTTTCTCAAAATCTGCTCAAACGATTTTGATTAAAATTCGTATCTAGGCGTTGATTAAGATTATAAATAAACTGGCTATTTTCATTTTCCTATGAAAATGATTTTTAGGGTACTTTACAGAAGCGTTAATTTCCGTATCTCCACAACTATTTGAGAAACTAAACAACTTATCATTGCAAAATTGTAGGACTATTAGAAATAAAAAACTTTTATTTGACATATATTTTTATAAAAGCAACAGTTTCTGAGATATTTGCAAATATATTAATACAATTTTGTGAGCTTTAGTTGTAAACATATACTACTTAAGTCTTAACGCAATAATTCTCCAATGCCATAGAGTAATTAAATATAAGTATCTAAAAAAGTATGTTATTTTTCCTTAAAGCTCTTAGGAGAAATGTTTGCATAGCAATGATCTATCTCCATTTTAGACTCAATAGTCAATATTTACATTTTTTATTGGTCAAAATGTATAAATGAATAATTAAATATCAATGCGATGACTTGAAGATCTGCAACACCTTATAAAATGTTAAAATTTTAACTAGAAATCGAAATTTTAATACGAAGTGTTGACCCTTGTGGAAGACATTAAACTGTTTGAAATGCTCTTAGGTGTACAAAGATGCGCCTCTTTTCTCATTGATTATATATCATTGTATATTATTTTATGCGTGTTCTTATGTGGAGTGGTGATGATACAATGTACATTATTCCGTTCAGAAATCTTATGAGTTTATAGAAAGAGAGAGAAAGTCTGTGCGGTGCTCCGTACCATTTATTTTCTACGTATTTGAACGAGAAATCTTTTCTTCATATGCCTATTTGAAAAATACATACAGAAGGAACAGGCTCAGTGCCGAAAGTGACTTGAGACTTTATTTATCGTCTGTGGTTCCTGACTTATAAGGTTCTGTGCCATCCAAGGCAAGCGCATCCTTCTCACTAAGGAACGTGAAGAGGTTAGTAGCTGTTAAAGCTTGTAAACAATTTTGAAACTTAAATTTTCATGGAATTTTGTGATTTTCAGCTATGTAAAAGCAGCAATATCCAGTACCACTTAAAAAACACATGTGAAATTTGATAATATTGTAACAGTAAAGATAAGAAAATGTTGCTACATTACTTTGCTTGTTTAGTTTAAGTTTTAATTTTTTAAATAAATTTATAATATTATTTGAACTTGTACTTAAGTAGTTTCAATATTACTCCATTATATTTGGTGGGGTATCCAAAAGTACCAACTTGAGCTATAGTAGGCTAATTTAAAGGTATTAAACATTTTGATTACAATTAATAACTAACTTCCATAAAAATTAGGTATAAAATTCAGTGCGTGGCTATGGATATTTACTAGGGGGTTCGTGCAACTCAGATGTTTGGGAAAGAGGTTCGCGAGTCGAGAAATTTTGGGAACCGCTAAAATAAAATAATAATAATGATTGGAAGTCAAATAGCAAAATGGAAACTTTGCTTTGTTTATAAAACTGGAATTGGGCACAGAAATAATTTTTTAGTAAAGTTTCGAAGACATTGAATATTGATTTCTTTGTTTGTCATGTTTGTAAGTTATGAATATAAAGAATAACTTTTTTGAGTGAAATTGAAGAAATTAACTGACCAATACCTCTATGAACTAACATGATTTTTCTAGGGATTGGAACAAGAAATATTTTGTGGTCATATAATATTAGATGTTCTCTCTTTCGATATGTCCGTTACCTTGTCCAGATTAATTCTTTCAGCATGTCCTATCAATAGCTTTATTTTTTAGATATGGGAACTTCACCTTCTTTCCTTGTTGCATTCATGGTATTCCTGAGCCCCTTCTCACGTCCAGTTTTTCTCCTATGACATCACTCAATAATCCATTTCTTCTCATACGGTTGGCCTTTCTTAGTAGAATCAGCTGAAGAATGTTTTTCTTTTCAATTCCTCTTCTTAAAATTACTGGATAAGTTACCCGATATGTATACTTTATCATCTTTATTTTCTTCCAGCACCCCATCTTAAAGCTTTCCAAATATTCATTCTTCCTTTTCCATAGGGTCTATGTGTCAGCCACACACAAAGCGACGCTCCATAAGTAACAATTCACCAACTTATTGCAAATCTCCAGGTAGAGTTAGGTAGTCAGAAGAATCATTTTCCTGCTGAAAGCAGTCTGAGAAATATCTATCTAGGTTCAGATTGCTAGTCAGTAGCAGCCTCTTATTGCTGAAAGACGCCTTTGTCATTGCTCCCCTGGTTCATTTTGATCAATTTATTATTGAAAGCAGTCCTAGCCATTGCTCTACAGGCTTAAATTGCTAGTAAGTAGCATTATCTTATTCCTGAAAGCAGTCTTGACCGTTGCTCTTCAACCTCAGTTTGCTAGTAAGTAGCATTATCTTATTGCTGAAAGCAGCCTTGACCATTGCTCTTCAACCTCAGTTTGCTAGTCAGTAGCATCTTCTCATTGAAGAAAGCAGTCTTGACCATTGCTCTTCAACCTCAGTTTGCTAGTAAGTAGCATTATCTTATTGCTGAAAGCAGCCTTGACCATTGCTCTTCAACCTCAGTTTGCTAGTCAGTAGCATCCTCTTATTGCTGAAAGCAGCCTTGACCATTGCTCTTCAACCTCAGTTTGCTAGTCAGTAGCATCTTCTCATTGAAGAAAGCAATCTTGACCATTGCTCTTCAGGCTCAGTTTGCTAGTCAGTAGCATCTTCTCATTGAAGAAAGCAGTCTTGACCATTGCTCTTCAACCTCAGTTTGCTAGTCATTAGCATCCTCTTATTGCTGAAAGCAGTCTTGACCATTGCTCTTCAGGCTCAGTTTTCTAGTCAGTAGCATCTTCTCATTGAAGAAAGCAGTCTTGGACATTGCAATTTTTGATTTTATCTCCTGTGTAAGCTGCACGTATTTCATAGTAAAATTTCCTAAATATTTGAAATGCTTCCCATTATCCAGCTATTAATTTCCCTCCCCACTGTTAAGTGGTTCTTCCTTCTGTGATATTAGTCCATGTATGGCCTGCTAAATGTCTCAATTGATTTTTTTCTTCGCATATGGTTCAAACAGGAGCTCGCGAGTGAGGTGGAGGCTGATTGCATCCAGTGGAACACCCTGGAGGAGGAAGCTAGTCTCATGCACCACGTCATGTCACAGTTGAAGAGATATCAGGATGACAGGGCCAACCATTCCGGACAGAAGTGGAAGTTACCCCCTTGCGGACAACCTATCAGCTTATTTGGCGGTGACAATCAAACCCGTACTGTCATTAGGGCAACAGATGATAGTGAGTATAGCTAGTGTTTTAGTCATGTATATATGAACATATTTTCTCTGCTTACGGTGAATCTTGTTTAAGGTGGAAGATGTAGGAAACTTGAGTTAAGGGAAGTGTTTTGCAGTTTTTAAAGCAAATTTTATTTCGTATAAAGAAATAAAAAAAAATTCCCTAGAAACATAGAGTTTAATTTTCTTCACATGTTAACCTCAACAGATCTTAAATATCATCTGTCAATAGTGCTTTGTAAATTAATGACAACTTTTTTCCTTTAGTTAAAATGTTTATCATCTAATACCTCTATGTTCATGACAGATATTCAACAACTGTTGATATCACCATGTGTAGAAAATTAAGCACTCTATTTATACTGGAGAAATATTTTATCTATTTTGGCTGAAAATAATTTCACTATAAAAACTAAAGAAACAGTACCCTTAACTCGCCTCCCCTTCAACACCAGCTTCAGTTCAATCTCAGAAGTATCCTGAGTACTATAGGGTCTCAGATTAAATCAGAAGTGCCCTTAATGAATAACAAAACCCTCCCCTTTATTTTGTTCAAGTCATATTCCGCGTTTATTGTGCCGATCACACGTACTGCACCCTGAGACTACCGGTGAACGCCTCAGCCGAGACCATAAAGCTGTCCGCTGCCGACAAACTCAAGCTCCGCCACTCTGAGCTGGTCCTGGCCGAGGTCAAGTCGAACGGGGAGAGGGTCACCTTCAGGGACACAGACCTCGGTATCCCCACCTCACTCAGCCTCAACGGACGAATCTTCGTGTCGCCCAGGGACCACCTGGATGCTCTCGTGAGTGATACGACCGCCATAGAAACGAACTTGTCTTAAAAGTTCAACCCTCTCGTGTATCACGGCACCAAGCTACGTTATGGGGCTGTCACTATTGACCGGTGTTGGTAATTTTTGACAATCTCATAGTAAATAACATTGATATTTTGTTAATATTGGAAATTCTGCATTTTTACTTTTTCATATCAAGATAATGTATTATAATAGTAACGAAAACTTGATCCTGAGATTCTAATGATGACTTTGGCGATTTTATTTAAAATCCACACCTAGGATTTGTTTGACACGCCATGTAGTACTGTATAATTTGTTTTATGAAAAATTTCGTTGAAGGATATTTCACTGAGGGGAAATTTTTGAAAATTCTAAATATTTCAAAAATAGCTCTAACGATTTTGTTCTAAATGTATATCTATAAATCGTGGGATATGACAAATAACAATATATAAAAAAAATTTGGGGGGCGGGGGGGACTCTCATTTATGGGTAGTTTACTAATAATTACTTTTTAAAAAGTGGAAATAATTTAATAATGGCCTTAATAATTTGGTTCCAAATAAGTGTCTTGGGAGTGTTTGACATTACAAATAACCCTGTATACTTAGTTTTTGATAAAAAGTCGATACAGAGTCGTTTACTGATGAGAGATTTTTGAAAATTTGAATTATTTTGAAAATGGCTAAAGCTATCTTTCTTAAAATGTTTATCTAGGGAGATGACAAAGAGAGCTGTATACCTGTTTTGGGAGGAAAAACTCAGTTATAGGTTGTTTTTGGTTTTTTTTAATTCGAATAGTTTAAGAAGTTGATTTAGCGATCTGGTTTAAAATGGGTATTTGTTGAGTTGCTTGTACTATATATAGTTGAATAGATTTGTTTTATAAAAAATAATAAAATAATAGTAAACTAACTATTGATTTTTATAAAATTAAATTTTTTGAAAATATCTCTAGCGAATTTGTTCAAAATGCCATCAGGAGACTATTTTAAACTATCAATAATGATGCATCTTTATTCATCCAAAATAAATTAATTTAAAGTTTGTTTACTCAAGATAAATGATAGAAAATTTGAATTTTTGGAAATTGACCTTGATGATTGAATTCATAATGGGAATCTGGAAATAGTTTTTCAAGATAAATAAGAATAAGTTTTTATTTTTACAAATAACAACTCATTTTAGGACAATTTAAAAATAATTTATTTTCAAAAATTTGAACTTTGTTAAATATATTGAACAATTTGGTTTAAATTTATGCATAAAAAGTAATTATTTTGGTTGACAAGATGATGTGATTGTTTGTACGAGGGAAATTTACTTACTTAAGGGTACCATTGTTTACCCGAAACCTATTTTTGAAAATTATCTTTGAAGCCTTGATACCTGATATGAGAAAGTTTGTTTGACTGTGTTGTTCACTTTATTTTATGATTTGTTAAAGGTTGTTTATTTGGCAATCTACTTATACAAATGTTTCACTCACCATGCATATACATTTTTTAGCACCACGTCTTACTATCGTTCCAGGTTATATACAAATTTATTAATTAAGCTAATGAGCTAGAGATGACAAAGAATGAATTTAGAGGAAGTGTGCCCACATTTGAGTGAAAGGAGATTTGAAAACCATAACCAACCCGGTTTTGAACCCTAAAATTCCCGTTATTGGCAGTCCAGTGTATTGCAAAAGTGTTTCCTTAGATCACCCCACCACCAACTATAGTTACACGTTCTAAGGCGTAAAGTTTTCAATAGCTGGGATTACCGAGTTGAGGTTCAAATCTGGACTAGGTGTAAGGTTTTCACATCCATTCTCTAAGCTAATGCCGTATCACTTTCTCTAAGTAACATAGATCGAAGTTGAAAAAACTAGGTCAGCAGCTAAGCCACTATTTATACACTTATTTTAGCACCCCGTCTTAGTACTCATTTGGATTATACACCTGCTTGTACAACTAATTTTACCTGGCTATAGAGAAGCTTAAAGGATACACTCTGCCTTAAAATATGACTGAAGAATGACCCTGAGCACAGCAAAAGTCCTGGATAGCTCAGTGGTAAAGAATTGGCAGGCTAAGTGAAGGATCCTGGTTTCGATTACCGTGTTCAGGTGTCACTTTTCAAATTTATTATTTTGGTAGTTAAAATTATTTTTTTTCACGCGCTTCAAGCATCACGCGAGGGGAACATTTTTCATATATCCTATAGTATAAACCAAAGTCTCCAAGTGGGTGTTGCTG
Source organism: Timema genevievae (assembly GCA_902155825.1). NCBI lineage: Eukaryota > Metazoa > Arthropoda > Insecta > Phasmatodea > Timematidae > Timema > Timema genevievae. Next base: position 37,841 of record CABFWO010001490.1, on the reverse strand, counting down.
GTAGTATTCAGAACACATATTTAACTATCTTTAGCCCGGTTTATCTTCAAAATTATACAGATAGTAGAGTTTTAAATTGATTTTTTTACGTGTCATCCCCCCCCACCCACCTCGGTGGCGTAGTTGGCTAACGCGCTAGTCGTGTTGAGCCCGACTGCCGAGGACGGGGAGATCGAGGTTCGAATCTAGGTCGGGTGAACTGGGGGAGGGGGGTTCCTAAATGGTTTTCCACTCTCCTTCCACGCAAATGCGGGTTCACTTCCTCTTAATTCAACCTTCCCAATTCCTAATCCATTAGCGTAATTAGTAGTTAAGCGTATAACCCGAACGGGTAGTAAGACACGGTGCTAAATTAAATAAAATAAAATTAAAACGTGTCATCCCGTCTTACTACTTGCTTGTCAAGGCTGTCCACATACTCATATTTACACTAATAATAACATAGAGATGGGTAAAATATCATTTAGGGAAAATATTCAAGGGTAAGCTTTGAAAATTCAAAGCTTTTGAAAATGGCTATAATGATGTTGATTTTTTAAAAATAAAACCTTCTTAATAATGTCGAAAAAGGAGCGTATTATATTTAAGAAGGAAGAGATCTAGAAAATAGCTTGTTGAATTACATACAATATTTTACGGTTTCATTCAAAAATAATTATTACAAATTAATAATACATAATAGGATATTTATATTATAAAATTTTGATAATTTTTTGTATGCAAATACTTTCTCTACCAATTTGTCTGGTTTAAAATCCTAAGCTAACAATTGTGCTCAAATTGGATATTTGGGGAGAGATTTACATGACAAATAGCAGTGTGGACAAGTTTTTCAGATATACGCTGATTTAAGGACAGCTTAGTGACAGTAGATTAAAAAATAAGAATTCCAAGTAATATTGATGGATTATATCTGAATGTGAGTACAATAATTTCGAAATATTTATTTTGGGAATGATTTGATTGATAATTCTCCTCACAAAGAATGACATGTTACAGACGTGTTTGACTGAACAAGAGAATGCCACAGAAGGACTGGAAGTAGACTTAGAACTGTTTAGTACCAAGGAGCTGGCCTACCATATGACGCTCTTCGACTGGGATCTCTTCTGGTGTGTTCACGAGGTGAGTCGCTGAATTCTCGACAGTTTTTTTTTTAATCAATGCTACTTTTTGTCCACCGCGTCTCTTCTCCCTTTCGGGTATGTTTTAATTACGCTAATGGTTTTAGGGATAAGGTAGGTTATATTTATAGGAAATGTACCCACATTTATGTGAAGTGAGAGTGTAAAACAATTTTTTTTAAAACCACCCTCAGCACACCCAACCAAGGTTCGAATCTCGATCTCCCCGCCACCAGAACTCTAATCTAACACGAGAGTAGTTTGCGTTAGACCACGTGGCGCCCAAGGTGGGTTTCTACTGTATTAATAGGCTTATATAAATGTACACATATCGCTACATCAGTGATTAATTTTTCGATGGAAACACGTAAAAAACATAAAAGTGGCTGAGAAGTCAAGGACGTTTGACATTTGATCACCATTGCTAAGGATGTTGGGGCTTTGATCCTCTTCTGCTACAATGATTGTGATTTTACACACTTGAGTCTATTCTATATTTTTCTCTCCCTCTCCCTCCACGCCAATGAAAGTTAATTTAATCTAAAGTGTCCTCCTCTTCTCATAATCTTTGGATTAAGTCAATAATAAATCCCTTGCGTGTATGTGTGTGGTAAAATACTTAAACATATTATGAGAATATGATTAATACTTTGATGAAAGTTCACAAATTATTATCATCCAGAATAAAAAATTAATAAAGTGTAAATAAGGCCTGTCTACGTCATTATGGGAGGTTGATCTAGTCTCTTGTTACAGAAAATGTTAGGTGAGGTGCTAGCACATTTAAATCTGACCTGGTAGCTATGATAGTGAATTTTCCATCCTCTGATCGAGTTCCTTTAAAATAATTCTCCTAGTCCTGTTCCTTTATCTCACTTGGTTAAGTATCTGACAGCCAATATTGCTATAAGAACCTAAACTCAATAATAAAATCATGTTTTATAATTTGAAGAATACAGGGGTAAAGGAGTAAGTCCAATTTCTAGCTCAAATTGAGTTAGTGCTGCCATCTGTTAGACAATCATGAGAGCTTTATAAAGCACTTTGAATTATGGTTATGTCATATTTAAATTAGTTTAAAAAATGTATTGGCTGGGTTCCTTGTGTGGCTTAAGATGTAAAAGTTGTCCTGGAAAATGTGACTTTCCACCTCTTTCCCTGTACCTTTAATTTATTTTGAAGCCTTAGCGGCAGGTGTTTGAACTGAAATTAATGTTTTTTGGGCTTGATCCTCGTTGAAAGAAAAATAACTTTTACGTCTCTGATGTAGTTATAGCATACATCATTTGGGCCCTCCCTACTGGCCACACACTAAGCGTTTGGTAACTAGTACCCTCCGTAAAAGCTGTTCAGGCCACCTCCATGAGGTCCCCGATGGGCAACTCATGTTTAAAGCTCTGATGAGTGATTACTAAGATCAGGAACCTGACCTCCTTCCAAGGGTTAAAGTCCCTACGTGATAGTATAGCACTCAAGTAAGCAGGAGCAATTCCTTCCGTCGGGGAAATCTGGCCAAGGGGGGAGAATGGGGATGGGTTCTCAGTTGTCTGGTGATGAAAGGGTCGACTGCAGGGTCGTTGGTATATAAATTGCCTGCTGCGCATGTAATGTACGTGGATACGCTCGAAGGTTAGAGGAGCCTCGCAAGAGGTGTTTGTTCCCCAGACAAGTGGATGCTGACCTCTAGCACGGCAGGTGAGTTTCCACTTTGAAAAGTGTCTGAATTATACAAGGTGTCAGACCAGTGACGTATAGAGTTCTTTAAATACACCATCTAGGTTGCGTGAGGTAGCTACAACGTCCGAAATGTCGGAAGTAATTATTTCCTCAATGCAGCTCTAGCACTAAAATATTGATCTCAACGTTTTCTAACCTTACGATATTAACACCGACGCATCTTTACGTGCAGTATGAACTGATCTACCACACGTTTGGCCGCCACCATTTCGGACAGGTGACTGCCAACCTTGACGTCTTCCTGAGGAGGTTCAACGAGATCCAGTTCTGGGTGGTGACCGAACTATGCCTCACGACCAGCCTTAGTAAGAGGGTGCAGATACTGCGCAAGATGATCAAACTAGCGGCCTAGTGAGTACCGTGCCATTGATACCCACAGGTTTGGTGATAGTCAAACATGATTGTTTCTTATGGACACAGTTTCTTCTTCAAGATAAACGATTCTTACATACCCATTTGAGTACTAGATTGTTTTACAACATTTATTTGTTTTGATATGACTTTGCTTAGCGAGTCCAAAATAAATCAAGAAAATGTCGTTAAATTAAAATGGGTAATTTCATTAACACTAAGGTCCATATTTATTGTTTAGTTTCAATCACCAAATATACGAAATATACCCATCTATAATATATATATATATATATATATATATATATATATATATATATATATAT
>CABFWO010001490.1:8138-32579 GCA_902155825.1 Timema genevievae | reverse complement strand
CCCCATTATCAAAATGTTGAGTTTTTCCTATGCCAACTTAAAAAAATTTATTTGCACAGTTTTGCACCCAAGTATAGTGTTTTGCACCTTAATAATTATGCAAGACAAACATATTTAAAAGGGAAAATTTGGGGAGGGAGCTAGCTAGGCGTAGCCCTCCAAACAAAACGTAATACTTGGGTGTACAACGGATAAAAATAGGAGTAAAACGGTGGTACATTTAAATTTAAATTTGAGTGGGTGGGATGAGCCAACTTAAATGATCTTTAAAAACCATCTGTCATAAGTGTAATGGCTACGCTCCATATAATTTCTGAGGGAACTGTAGGTCTTATGGAGATAAGCTTTATCTTTGTTCTCTCTCAGTTAACTGGTGTCAAGTCTCCTCGCTCTCAGTTATGTCTGAAGGTGGTGTTCTATTGTAAGAAGGCGCTACTGGCAACATCGATTAACCAGCATTGCGAAACTTGTCTTTTATTTTAGGGGTGATTAATCACACTAAAACGAGAGAATTACAAAGCTGTTTCCCAATAGTAACCATACAGTTCACCTCAGCGATGATATCCAGTTTAGTAATTTTTATGCTACAGCCAGCTCTATTCTCTTACTTGAAGTCCGTGGATGTCAAGGATTGGGTAGTTTCTAGCAATTGACAAAATAAGACAAGATCTTTTCTGTAGTTTATTATTGAATCAAACCAAATATCTACACTGGTTTTAGCATACTTTGATTTCCCGTGTTTGGGGGATTTTTACTCGTCATGCCACCCAGCTACGTATAGGTAGATTGGATGGACAACTAACAATATCCCTTTTGTTTCCCACGCTGTCTCCTTTGAACTTATACTCTGAGTAAAAAAAGCAACCTCTCTGTGGCGTGTTCAAAAGTAAATTTCCTGAGAGAACACAGCTGACCCAACTACCGCACGCTCTAGTTTCTGCGCACCTCACCTGCACTTGGTAGAGTGGGAACTAGAGTGAGCGTGACCATGACGTCACACGAGTGACAGCTGAGGAACATTGATAGGTGTGAATACACGCAAGCAGATTTAATAATTTGGTTTAGTTTTCAGACTAGGGTTTACTTAAGATGATCAAAGTAAAGGTAATAATGTAGTAGAGTTAACCTATATATTACAATATTTCAAGGGTTGATGCAACATTTTGGAAATATAATTTAAGATATGTGTTACTGTGTTTCAAATTAGATAACTTTCTCTCATTGTTTTTACCATCCATCTTCCACCTTTTTAAGCATAGCTTTATATCAGTGGATCGCTAAACATTTTAATAAGAAAGGGGATCTTTTATTTTTGGAGTTTGAGCCTTAAGGTTGGATGAAAGAGGACACAAGAATTTTTTTTGTTGCAAAATATACAAAATATTTCTCCAGTAGAAAGATAAGTTATTCTACACATAGTAATCTCAGCAGGTCTTGAATATTTTGTCATTAGCCTATTAGTATTTGATGAGATACTTTTAAAATGAAGAGAAAAATCATCAAATTCCAGGATACCTATGATAGATATTAAATAAATGTTGAAATATGTGAAAAAAAAGAAACGTTATCTTTTTACTGAATAAATACCATACTTATTATTTAATTTTTTTGCCGAGCGCGGAACAAAATAATTTTCCTGTTATAAAAATTACAAAAATACCTCAATCTACTCGCAATCCTTACCATCCCATCTCAAGAAATCCTCATAAGCGTTTTCCTCTGGACAAAGATGCAAATCGAAACTTCTCGTATTTCGGACTGGATAGTGTCAAACAGAATCTACGAAATGTTTCAATCTGCTCTATTGTAAATTAATATATCTTGTTTCATCTTATGTTACAGACATGACATTCACCCATGAAGGCAATAAAACTTGTATTGACGGTTTGATCAACTTTGAAAAGATGCATATGCTAGCGCAAACCATGCGCACCATACGATATTGCCGCAGCAGACACCTGGGTAAGATGGAAAACCTCTTTCACTCTAGCTTGGCCATGTTGTTTGCAGTCTTGGTTAGAGTATAGAGGCAGAAGTGGTTAATGAGATTGATTCTGACCTGCAGGTGATATGGTTATTGAACTCTGTCTCATTGAACTCTCCCCAACCGGCTCTCTCTTTTTTTAAGGAAGATCTGTTGCATATACTTGAAATACTCTCTACCCACCCGATTTTGGTGGGTGCTCTGGACTACCTTGCAGATAGTCAGATATGTCTCTGAAGATGATTAGAAATAAGAAAACTGGTGTCTTCACCGTCACCATTTTAGAGAGCTTTGAGGCTTACATAATATGTTTAGTTATCACTTGCTGATTTGATATTAATTGGTAGATTTTAATTTCATTTATTTAAGTATTTAACGTGAACTTTATGAACACACGAGAATTTCTATGAGCGAGAACGAGAGAGCCTACCAATTTTGCCAGGAAGGGTCACCATAGACACGGGACCGACGGCTTTACTTTCCCTACAAAGGAAGTTGTGCTACGGATTTTTATTGCTCAGGAAAAAATCCGTCAACCTCGGCTGGGTTTGAACCAATGACCTTCGGGTCCTTAGGCGAAGACTTTACCCCAAGACCACAAAGGTCAACAATAGATGGATAACGTTAGGATAAGAGCCTTTACATTTTTTAACTAATACTCAACATCTTTCACCATTCCCTTTAATGATTTAGCCATAATTCTATTTTATGTCAAGATTTCATTCTATATTGTATAATAAACCATATTTTAGATTTTCTATTTTAAGGTGGGATGGAAGGTATTCAAATTAAGGTCCATACGTTCTCAATTTTTATGACAGGAAAAACAACTTTTTAGCCAACAGTTCTTGAACATTAGTTATGGGCATCGTGAAATTTGTCTAGGACTTTTTCTCTTGGTTTTAAAAAGTTTTTAGTTTAATGCCACGATGCTTACGAACAATATTCAAGAACTGTTGAGATTACTAATGTGTTGAAAATTCAATTAAAATATGTTTAGTGAAGCAATATTTTATTTATATTGGTGGACTTTTTTTTGGTCATAAAATCTTTTAAAAATACGGGCGTTCGCGACTAATCATTTAAATGCTAACCGCCCGTGTTTTGTTTGCGCCAGTACTGGAACCACCGTCCCCGAAGAGTGAAGGTGATGTGAGAGCTTACATAAGCTGTCTGAGGATCAATGACAATCAGAGGATGCTGACGAGCTTGTCGCAGAAACTAGAACCAAGACGATCATAGTTTATAAACATATACATCAAATTTAAAAATAATCTATTTGTTTATTTAATCATTCCTTCAAGTAGGTATCCAACAGTTGTCCACTTGTGACTGATTAGGTCACTTTTACTTTTGTAAACAAATCATCTTCCATCTTATTGTACAATTGTCCGAGGTAAATATTAGTCTGTAAGAGGGATGTAATGATGGGTGGTGGTAATGAGCAATATAATTCAACCTCTCAGTGAAAGAAGGTTACAACCAAAGCTAAGTTAATGTGAATATAGCCATTTAAAATGCATGAGCATGAAGGAAAATGCTTACACCAAATCATGGAGGAACAGTGGAATAATTTAATAATAATTAAGATATATTTATCTATAACTCTTACTGTTTTCCCATATGTACTCCTAACAGCGTCCTTTCAAGTAAAGGTGTAAGCTTAGTTATTGCATCAAATATAACTTAAATTTGTGTTTTTTGAGGTAATTAATATTTCTTTGGTGTAAAGCATTCAAGTTTAAACTCGTAGAGTGACTGTTTTAGCTGAGTTTTTGAAATTTAATAAAACAATAGTAAAACCGATAGACTTTTTACTCCTAGACTTCTCAAACCTAGCCACTGTCCCTTTGCCAGCCCCGGCTGGCATTTATATGTGGCTGTGACGTTACACTGTATCTGTGTAGAATGTTTACTACATTATAAACCGCGCATGCATAGCCACTCTTCCTGTGCTTGATTTTACCGATAGATTTTAGTGGCCATGACGTCACTTGATCTACTGAAGCTACGCAGAATAATTTTAAATCGCATGCGTAGCCACTGCTGGTTTTATATTTGATGCGTGATCTAGGAATAATAAATCTTTTAAAAATTACATTTATAAAATTCCGTATTGTACCTGTCCTTTTTGATCTTGAATTCCCTTTTTATTGGTGTTCAAGAGATAAACATTATTCCCCTTTTCCTTGGGGTGCAAGATATCAATACTATTCCTCTTTTCCTTGGTGAGCAAAAGATCAACATTATTCCCATTTTCCTTGGTGTACAAGAGACATGCATTATTCCCCTTTTCCTTGGTGTGCAAGAGATCAACATTATTCTCCTTTTCCTTGGTGTACAAGATATATGCATTATTCCCCTTTTCCTTGGTGTACAAGAGATATGCATTATTCCTCTTTTCCTTGGTGTTCAAGAGATATACATTATTCCCCTTTTCCTTGGTGTACAAAAGATCAACATTATTCCCCTTTTCCTTGGTGTACAAGAGATCAACATTATTCTCCTTTTCCTTGGTGTACAAGAGATATGCATTATTCTCCTTTTCCTTGGTGTACAAGAGATATGCATTAATCCCCTTTTCCTTGGTGTACAAGAGATATGCATTATTCCCCTTTTCCTTGGTGTGAAAGAGATATGCATTATTCCTCTTTTCCTTGGTGTTCAAGAGATATGCATTATTCCCCTTTTCCTTGGTGTACAAGAGATATGCATTATTCCCCTTTTCCTTGGTGTGCAAGAGATCAACATTATTCCCCTTTTTCCTTGGTGTGCAAGATATCAACATTATTCCCCTTTTTTGGTGTGCAAGTGATCAACATTTTTCAGACTTTTACCATGTCTACGTGCTTTGAGTCCGCACATTCGTAAATGTTGGAAGAATTCTCACTTCAGACAGACTGATTCAACGTAGCCTTGATGTAGTCTTTAATATATCAACTGTGAGGGTAAGGAGGGATTACAAGCACTAAGAGCAAGGGGAGCTGTACCACAGAATATTTTTAGCCCTGGTTATTTAATGCGCAGCTTTCATAGTAAAATACTAATACCAAACTTGAAACGGAGCAAACCAAATCATAGTTCACTTAAACATCTCTCATTTAAATAATGAAATAGAGAAGTAAGCAATCGTAAGAATTGGCAAGATATTGTTTTTTAATACAATATGTTAAAATATTTATTGTAAAGTGAAACAAATCTAAAACAAGATGATTGAGAGATATGTATATTTTCACAGTATTTTTTTATGGCATTTATTAGTTCGTGTAATTTATTGTTCTTTAAAAATTTAAACGTTAAAATACAATAGTAATATTTTTTAAAACTACTACACATAACAGGGATAAATGCACTTAATATGAATAAACATTAGGTCATCAATCTTGCGATCAGTTTGCTGCAGCTCTCCATTTTTGCATATATTGGGCCAACATTTTTACATCTTTTTACCTTCTTTTGCTAGCATCGTTCACTCTCTGTAGGGCCACCTCAAGGAGTGACCGAAGCGGGCGATTCACCACCAATGTTGTCTTTAAAAACACTACAAATAATAATAGTTTAAAAAAATCATATATTGCTCAAATGTATTTGATATTGTACTTTTTTTTTGCCATTTATTATTATTAAGTGTGTCCCGGTTAGAACCAGTGGGCATGAACATAAGAAATTCATCCATCTTGTAATGAGTTCCTTTCAAGTTTATAGGACGTTAAATAGGAGGAGGCGCTTAAATCAACGTTCACCCGACTAAAAATTATGCTCGAGGCTGTCTTTACTATCTGATTCATGGACTTCAGTATTAATCTCCCTCTTTAATTTCTCCCTTCCACATCTCCTTCTATAATCATCTTTGTCAAACTCACATATCTCAGTACATGGCCTACCATGTTAACTCTTCTTTTCTGAAGACCTTTCCAAAGTTTTCGTTTTTAATTTAATTTTCTTAGCATTTTTTTGTTTGATACCATCTTCATCCAAGATATTTTCAATATTATTTTGTAGCACTTCATCTCAAATGCTTATAATCGTTTCTTTTCAGTTGCGCCAATGGTCCATGTATCACATCCATAAATATTATTTGTTTTAAAATAATATTAGCATACCGGACCATCCTTCTCTGTTCTTTACTTTGACTAATAAGTGTGTGTGTGTGTGTGTGTGTGTCTGTGCGTGCAAAAGGTGGGACGACGACGATCGTATTAGAGGACGTTCCCCCGTACAACCCCCTACCCCTAGTTTACCAAGTCTAAACGACCGTTACGTAGAATCAATTGCATGTACAGAACCAGTCAGCACAAATTAGCATAAAGGTGCACATTTAATTATTTTTAAAGACCTCTTATTATGAATGGTGAGTTTGTGAACAAAGATTAAATGTGTTGACCGGTATCAACATCAAATAAGCTCGATATAGACCCAACCACTTAGTACTGTAATAATGGTGATCTATCTTAAAACCATCCTAACACTCTTAACTTCCATTTAAAATATATATTAGTTATTATTTTATGTTGAGCATTGTGGGCTGTGAGATAACGCGGTAATCCTGTGTGAACCCAAGATTTTCAATTTCGAATCGAATCAGAATTTTTCTGACTAGCTTGAGTTTAATATTTTTTTTTTAAATGAAAATGTTTAGATTAAAATAAATTCAATAAATTTATAGTAAAAATACCATCAAACCAAATTTAATATAATATTAGAATAGATTATAACTAATTATTTTTTTTGAATTTTGGTATTTAAAAATAAGATCATTAAAACCGTAATTAAACCATTAATTATTATTAATATTACGAAATTCACTAGTTCCTATTGACAAATAGTGTATGGTAATGACTTTAAAAAGATAGCTTCAATCAACAGTTTTACATTTTGAATCGGCTTTTGTATTGAATATAGTCGAATCCGGAACCTATTTGAATTTGAAATTTTAAATTTGTTTCAAAAGTTTAAAATATTAAGATTTGGAATTTTGAATCGAATACGAATCCTAGCAAGATTCAGATTTGGATTAAAATTTTTGAAGATTCACACGGGTTAAAAAAATATAATCGGAATACTTCTGTGTCTTAAGCGTCGTTCTTGATGTCAAATTTGGAATCTCCTCAAAATATATTCTGTAACATTTCCGATATGCACAGGATTTCGGTCAATTATTTAAAAATATAGTAGCTAAAAGGCACCACACCATATTTAATGGGACCATTTCATGACCCTTCAGTGTATCTTTTATATGATAACCATGCCATAGATTTTGTTCGTGCTGGAAAATATTTAACAATAAAACTATTAATTCACATTCCTGTTTAACAATAAAACTTTTTGCTGTTTGTTTATATTTAGGAGTGAATGTTAAATATGGCTTCTTATAGCTACTATGGTCATAATATTTGAACACCCAAAAATTAATAAATTCATAGAAATAATGTTAACTTAATAATTTTGCAACAGTAACCAAATGAGTACTATTAAAGCGTAGATCCTTATTATTTCAAGTTATTTTAGTATTTTATAATTCATTTAACCATACATTTAATAACTAAAAATCTTGTTATCAATTACAATAATTTGACTGATTTCCGAATAGAATACTAGTTTAAACTTTATTAGGCTTAAGTATGTGTGTTCTACATAATTATAATATAAATCTAAAGCTAAAAATCAAAATGTTTATTGTAAATTGAAACTAATGTAAAAATGATAAATTGAAAGATGTATATTTTTTCACGTTGCTAATTTTTATGGCATTTATAATTTAAGTATTTTATTTTTTGAAAAATGTAAAATTTAATTATGTTATATTTACTTTCAAATTTACCTAGATACTTTAAAACACATTCATTAATTTGTTTAATGAAATTAGATAGTTGAAACTTTATATTACAATTATACTAATTCGCATTGATTTATTAAAAAATTTAATTGGAAATCAACTGATTTATCAATGATAAAAACATATTAACCATGTTAATCAATAAAATAATATGTCAATAAAATTAGTGTGATAGGGGAGTCCAAACATTTTTAGAGAATTATTTAATGTAATTTATAAATACGTATTTTAATTAATTTTTCTATCTTATTTTGACTAATTTTAAAGGTGTTTTATTGTGTTTCCATCAAAGTTAAATTGCAGATTCATTTTAATTTCATAAGAATGACAATCACTTTGCTACCTGTACTATTTATCTAGTCACTTTTTTTTTAGAATAGGCTGATGATGTTGAGTGAGCTGAATATATATTATTGGCCACTTGTATTAAATAATTTAATTCACATAAAATACATTTTGAAATCAATAAGCTATTAAAGTTGTTTATATCTGACATTATACCAAATAACAAATACAAATAAATTATTGACCCTATTTTTTATTGCTTGCACACTTTATAATATATATTTTTTATTTTAGTAAATCATTATTTTCAGCTTTCATAAATTGTCAGATATAAAATAACATGTATATATCTCAATCTCTACAACATAATTATGTACAATTAGATGTTTAATAGGGAAAAAATTTCCTTCACTGTGTGAAAGTAAATTTTCAATAATCCACAAGACTCTATTGAGATATAGGATAATTAGATTATGAAGTTATGTGGTAGTTACTCAAATATTATACGGAAGACAATCATACATATTAATTAAAATCAAAAATATATATTTAAATATCTCTTAATTTTATTATATAATATATTAATTTCATACATTTATCGAAATTCCTAGTATTGCATTTATTTATAATGATATTATATCACTTTCATGCCTTATATATAAATTATTAATATATGTTGATTATACCTAACATATTAATTAAGTATATTGAAAATTACAGATAATATATATTTAAAAAATCAAGAATTCAATTAAAATCTTTACATTTCTTTCCGCAAGGATTTTAGTAACTATATTTTTCTGTTGAATGAATTATTTATTGATGTATGGAGCTAGGAAAAACCTACCACAATTTATTGAATAGAAAAAACAACTGACATTAAATATTCAATTACCGAATTTAATATTTCAACAGTATCTCTGACTTTAAGTTTTTAAATATTAAGCCAATTTTAAATTTCCTGCTAGTACTAGATTTGAAAACGATACTGACTCACGTTAAGCTATATATTTTATTAGAAACTAATTTGGGAAAACGATTTGGACGTAAATATTAAATTTAGACTTATTTATGTGACAATTCTAAAAATACCTTCATAAAATCTGATATCTCCAATGTATATTCATTTGGCCAGATAATTAATACATTTAAATTGAACTACCATTTTTATCATAAATGTTAATGAAGTTATGTTAGTTTAAAATCAGTAAAATATATTTACTTTTATTTTAAATTAAATTTAACATGATTTGTAAAAGTGCCTTGACTCAACATGATTACAAGAAAATAATACCATCTAAGGTTTTCTTTAATACATGAAAGAATATATGATTCAATTTAAAAACAAATTATTTTCAATATCAAAATAAACTGGATTGTGCCTGAATCAACAAATATTTATATTGAATAAAAGGTGAAAGTAAATATAAAGATTGTGTAATTAGCTAATTAGCAGATGACTATGTCAGATAGCTTATATTTGAAGCTTTCATTTATTTGGTTAGAAGAGTTAAAATATAATTCTAATAGATAATTAATTAGTCTTCTATTAAATAATTTACATATCTCGACTATGTGGTAAGTTATTTGAAAAATTGTAGATCAATATATTTCAAGTAATTACGTTGACATACCTATTTAGTTACGTACATTGAGTAAAATTGATGCTTACTACAGTAAACAATGTTGTAATGTATCATGGATTTGATTGACAAAATTGAATTGAATTCAAAACTCATATTGAAACATGATTGAAAACTTTGATATTATGCATTCTTTTTTTAAGATTAATAAATTTTCAATTAAATATTGGTTTATCAGCCTAATGTAATTCAATTCCTTACTCTACATCAGGAAGTGAAATTATTTATACAACCTATTGTTCTAACAAATTTTATAATTTTTCTAAAGCATTTAATTCTGTTGATCAATTTTAATGTTTCGAACAAATTTTGTATATCTACATTTTTTCTTCTACTTTTAATTATTATTCAGAAAAATCAATATTTTTCCAAATATTTATTTATAAATTATATCATTATCAATTTTATACACATATTTATTAGTTATTATATTAATTATCACGTTATTTAGTTAAATATATTAAATCTTCTCATATCATAGGTACTATCAGTTGTATTAAAAATGTACTGCCTAATGTGAAGCACGTAATACAATAGGCTTGTAAACTTAAGTTTATTTTAATCTTTCTCACACTTCTATAATAATATATCTCCTTATCACATTTTTTTTACAATTGTGCATTCTTTTTAAGCTTGTCGAATAGGAATGGAAGTTAAAGCAGTTCTTTTCAGGATCTGCAGCTATAATATTTTTAAAATGGTTTGTTGAAAAATACTGTGGTTAAAATTATGTTACAAATTATGTGAATCTTCTTTTTAAATATATAACTAAAAAACTAATAATATACTTATGTGAATTTACACATATAAAAATAATTAAGACATTTATTGGTGAAGAATTACACAATAAAATGTTATAATGTTTGTGAGATCCCAATTATCCAGATTAAGAGTACTCACAATTTTGGAAAATAGCCCAAAATTTTGGAAAATATATATTTATTATATTTTAAGGTATTCAAGACAAATCATTGTTATAGAATTAATAACGTTAGTAAAAAATATTAACTAGCATAGATAAGTATGAAATTAAAATGTGATAGAAATTAATTTAAATGTATTTTTTTCTTCTAAAATTGGTAGACTTTTTCTCTTATTAAAACATATTTTTAAGTATTATTAAAATATTGATAAAATATAGAGCAATTAAAGTCTGTTAATGATAGGTTTTTAAGTGGATAGTTCAAAAATCATGTGTTTAGGTTTTGGGTTGCCAACACTTGTAAAAGATCACTGTTTTGTCATGAATATTACTTTTTTAGTTAAATGTTATATTTTATATTTAAAATAACGTAAAATTAAGTTTTCTCATACTGTTTCATAACTTTTAACTATTTCTTTTCACCCAATCCGAAAAATATTTTAAACATAATTAAAAATACCTATTCTCTGTTTTGGAATGTTATCTATGATGTGTAATATAGTGCATACATTAATACCTTTAATTACAGGCATTGTATTTACTTGGAAAAGAGAAAATACTTGTCATTTTTTATATATATGATAAATTATTTTATGATTATTTATTATTTTATCGTATTTCATAATATTTAACTGAATACAATACTTTTATCCACGGCGTTGGTGCATCATTGTAGAGAACTTGTTTCCGTTACGCTCAATCACATGGCTTAAATTCGTCGGTTACCATTTTGAAGCTATGTTCGTTATAACTTTTGTGAAAGTGATGCGAATAATAATTTTTTTATGCGGAATAAGCGATAAATAAGCTTTGTGTCCGAACTCAAATAAATATATAAATAATATTGGCCTAAGTTATTTTGGTTAACTATCAAATTAAGACATTACTAAACGTTTTCATTACACTTATACAAAGTGACAAATATCAGCTGTTGGCGTAGGGATGTATCAGTGATTATTTCTAGTAACTTTTTAGCTGCCATCCAAATAAACTTAGATCATTAATGTATTATATTTGTGATGAACTACACCGATAAATATAATCAGTATGTAATTTTCAAAAGTTAGGCCATGTTACACAATTTTGGGTACTCGTGGCCTGGATTGTTGGGACGTCATGGAGCTTTAAATTCTATTGTATAACACCCGACCTGTAGGCCAAATCACATGTTTTATTTAGGCCCACCAGTCTTAACGGATTTTTAGATAAAATAATAGACAAGGCATAATGCTAATCATAACTATCATAATATTTTAGTCACAAAAAAAACGACTATGTCATCTTAATAACTATACTATGTACTATCATACTAATATATGATACTTGTACTAATCTAGCCTAACGAAAGAAAGCAATTACTTTTTATTCATAACTAAACATAAAATATTAATTCAGGAACATAATAAAATCTCTTGTGCCATAATAGACTCTCACAAATTTGAAACAATTATGTTTTCCCTCATCCTATACAAATTTGAGGTGAAGAAGTGTCCCCCATCCTAATGTACCTTCTCAAAAAAAAAATTGTACATTGTATTGTGACACGAGTGCGAGAAGAGAGATTCTCTGGATATGTTTCTATCTATAAATTTAATATTAAAATAAAAAAGTTATTGGATCAAAATTTAATTTTGAGAAATATTCAGGAATCAGTTGTTTATAGTTTGATAGTGGATAGATGGTACACAAGAGGTGGCCATAATGGATCAGTTAGCTCTTTGTGTTAGTTTTGTGAATCATGTTAAAGTAAACTAAAGTTTGCTACAATCAATAATAGTAAAGAATTATAGCGGTAACGAATTGTATGAATTGCTTTAGTCAGATCTTAACAAATTAGGAATTCAAATTGCAAATTTTGTCGCGTTGTCATTTGATGGAGTGGGTAGCACGAAGGAAACATCCAATGGCATTCAAGGCTATTTAAATATCCAAATCTCCTGCTTGATATACACAGGCCGTAGCCAGCCAATAATTTCAGGGGGGGTTTGGTGGGCCCATCCCCCAATTGACGGAGGCTAGAAAAAATTATAAATTAAAAACTGTTCTAGAAGCTATCTGAAGTGTTTTTTATGGCAACACTACCCCCTAACTATCGGAGGCTAGGACAAATTCTAGTTATTAAACGACTCTAAAAGCTCTCTAAAGTGTTTTTTTATGGTAACATAACCTATAAACCACCGAAGGCTAGGACAAATTCCAGATATTAAACAGCTCTAGAAGTTCTCTAAAGTGTTTCTTTATGGCAACATAACCCCCTAACCGCCAAAAAATAGGAACATTCTAGATATTAAACACCTCTAGAAGCTATATGAAATTTTTTTTATGACAATATAACACCATAACTGCCGAAGTCTAGAAAAAATTATAAATAATAAACACCTATGGAAGCTCTCTGAAGTGCTCTTTATGGTAACACAGCCCCCTAATTTGTACTTGTACCTTAATTTTAATATTGTTTGAACCATAAATAAAGCCATATATATTTTGTTCATAAAATTTCGGGGGGGGGGGAGGGGGCGTGGTTTGAACCCCGAAAACCTCCCCTGACTACGGCCTTGACTGAGGGTGAATCCAGTAAAGTCGCAAAAATGGTTTCTTCTTACTTTCTCTCGGCCCCTTGAAGAAAAAATATGATTATAAAAAAAAAATTGATACCAAGATTTTTATATATAAAAAAGTAAACGTTTTATCACCCCCTGAAACAAAAAATGTTTTCGCGATGCTGACGGTCTGTGTCTGTATCTCGGCCTGGACCCGAAATCTTTTTACCGATCGGGCTAATATTGTATCTAGGGATTTTATGAGGTTACCCCAAGGATATTTTTGTAATTAGACGTATAACCTTAAAATTAAGGGTAGTTTACTGAAGAGCAAAAAGAGGGAAAAAAAATATTTTCTTAAAATCTACTAAAACTATTTTGACTAAGATTTGTATCCAGGCACTGTTCGACATTTAAAAAAAAGCAACTCTCACTTTCCTATTAAAATTAATTTGAGGGTACTTTACATTGGCAGAAACATACAATTTTGATCGATCCCCACAGATATTTGAGATACGAAAGAATGTAAGAAGTTTTAGTGCTATTCAAAATAAAAATATTTTATTTAAAAAATTAGTTTTATATTTTGATCTATAATCAAATTTATATTTTATTCTGGTCTTTGAAATCTGTAATTGATTGTCATCCTCTTTGGTATTTTTAACCGTGTGAACTAAAGTTATTTCGATCAGCTGCATATTTGTATTTATTTTTAATTTTGACAATTATGTTAGTATTTTTAAGCCTGGTTTGTGTTAATGCAGTTAAAATAATTATGTATTTGATTATATTAAATTGTCAAGAATCCTAATTCTGGCTTGGCGGGGGTGTATCGTAACTATGGGAATCAATACTAAAAACAAATTGTATTTGGTTATTTATTTTTAAATTTTATAATAAAACTACATTTGATCGATCTGGACTGTGGGGGGCTCTATGAAATATTAGCCGAGGGCCTGAAGATGTGCCAGGTCGACGCTGGTATCAAGATTATGTGGTTTTTATGTAATATGAAAAGTTACTTTTGGTTGCTGTTTAATTTGCTCTAGTATACTAAGTTTGTGATAGCTAATGGTACTAAACTCAAATATAAGTTTAGTAATAAATAATCTAAAGGACAATTTAAGAATGTTTATTGTTCTATTTCATTATTTAAAAAGTTATTTTTAAATAAATATAAAGCTGTACAGTTGATTAAAATGTAGAATTTTAAAGTTACAAAAAATAAAGATCTTATATATATGGTATTTTAAATTGTGTGAATAAAATTTTAATAATGATTAATTGGTAAAATAATTGCTTTTTTGATATTGAATTAATTATTTATTTTGTAAAATTAGATCCTTAATAATTGTATTATTAAATGATATGTATTATACACACTAAACTAGCTATATGGTATATATATTCAAATTATTGCAATGTGAAAAATATTCACTCCTAATGTATAAAAATAATCACATTTTATATCTTAAAATTTGGTGGTATAATCTTTTATAACTACCCTAAATAATGTTAAAAAATGTTTTATCAACTTCAAATTTTTTTTTAAAAGTTATAGTGGCCAACATAACAAATAGAATCCAAATCATTTTGATAAATAAATTAAAAACAATTTATTTTAAAAACATGATTAATGTAAATTGGTATGTGATATTTGATGTGCGTCTTGATAATTATCAATATAATTGATTAATTTCGATGTTTAAATTTATCATAAAATATATCTCTGCTGCAAATGTGATTGAATAATATTTTCTAAACAATACAATTTGGTGTTAGTCCTACTTTTCAGCAATATAAAATATATTCAGATGTTTTGTGCACTGTATGTATCTTAACTAGTGATTTCATCAGTAACACCAATACCTGTACTTGAATGTATTATCTTTGCTCTTTTTATGAATGTCCAAAATGTATTTATGTAATTTTAGAAACTATTTTTGTTTTGTATAGGGACTATTAATATACTAATATATTTTTTAAATTATACATAATTTATTAATATTTCCAATGTATTACTAACAAAACCTTAATAATTTATTTCAAATGTTGGCACTAGACATCTAAGGTCATGCTACTTTATTTCTCTTGTTATAATCTATAAGAGCTAAGAATGTAATTATTTTGATCTTTAAAACACATTCTTCTCCTCTATGAATTATTTTTGGCATAAACTCTAAATAAAAAGTTCACTTTGTTTCAAAATAAATTTATAGGTCATAATGTGTTTAGATACAGATTAATACCAACATTGGCGTACAACCCAAACGGGTAGTAAGACGCGGTGCTATAAAAAGTTCTTAAGTAAAGTAATATAAAAGGTGATATTCTTAAAACCTACAATAATTAGGAAAATAATATTTTTTTGTAGAGTACAACATTTACTTCAGAGATCTTTTTGTTAAGATGGTATATAAAATGAATAAATAACTGTACAGGGATTTTATCCCTGGGGTTTAACCAAAGATTATATCTATGACACATAAAAACATATGTTATGAAGTTATATAACTAAATTATTTTAGGATTATTAACAATAGATTTTTAATTGAAAATAACATTAGTTTATAAGATAAAATATACCAAGGTTTAGCTTAATAAATTTGAAAAGGCATAGATTTATAGGTAAAACACATGTGCTCGTTAGGATTACATTTCCGTCACAAATAAATACTTTGTTTATATTTTTATTTAATTTTTGAACTGTGATTCTTAGATTTCTAGTTTATCATTATAATTATGTGAATAATATATAAATCATTTCTTATTAGTAAATCTATACTTCAGAATTAAATAAAATACTAGACACATTTTAACTGTATAAGGTGTGTCTAAACTTTGTAATAGAATTGTTCTCAATACAATCTGAAAGAAATAATTTTAGCTAGATAAACAAATTTTTCGCAAATTAAATTTGAGTTTATCAATTTTTAATTTATATAGTTGTGCCAGCTTAAACAATTAAATAGTTCACTATTTTTTTAATGTTCCAACTTACAAGCTAGTCACTCTACCTAACCAAAGATTTAATCTCAAAAAAACTAGTCCTATAATCAACAACTTTATTGAATCACAAATATTTTATATAAATATTTCAATAAAGGAATGGTACTAGTTAAAACCCTAATTTCCTTTATAATAAATCCACACATAGCTTATCTAGAACGCAAATAGCAAAAATCCCGTCAGTCTTTTTATAAAACAGAAGTATTGTCAACACTGCACACAAAATAATATTGTAAGAGCTTGATTTTAATGTACTACTATGTTTTGAGCTTCAAACTACGGTAGTCTCACGTTATTGGTTCTGTTAAACTCAAGCTGCTCAATAGGAAAAAAAGATTAGGAAAATAGTTGCATGTTGTGACATGTGGGGAGGTATTGGTTGGTAATGTGGAAGGACCTGATTCTGATGACCTAAAAATGATGAAAAAAAAGACCTACAAAAATAACTTAAACTTCTTAAAAAATAACCCAAAAAGTCTAATAAGTGATCTAAAAAATTAATATGAACAAAAACGCTTTATAAATGCACACCTCTAAATCAAACGCGTACTCTACAAAATTATAAACTAAAAAATATAAATGAACTGAATAGCATTTATTTAACAACTAAACTTTTGCATTCTCTTAAATATGACATTCACATAAAAGAATTAATAGCTACACCCTTCAAAAACCAAACTCTTCAGCTTAATTGCTTAGAGTCTTAATAGGAATGTGTATTTTACAACCTTAAAAGAAAAGAGGATACAAAGTTCAATAACTAAATTATTATCTTCTAATTTCAACAACTGTATGGTTAAAAAATGGATGCAACTATAAAATATCAATAGTATTTAAAATAAATGGTACGGAACTCCTTAAATGGCACTATTCTTATGTAAAACATTTTTTGAGCCCCGGTTTTAAATTTTATAATTTTATTTTTAAAATATTAATGTCCTCATTTGTATGTTCACACCAATAAAAAAAGGTCAATATTGGGTCCACAAGGGTCAACACTTCGTATTAAAATTTCGACTTCCGGTTACATTTTTTGACATTTTCTTAGGTGTTGCACATCTTCATGTCATCGCATTGCTATTAAATTCCGCATTTATACATTTTGACCAATAAAAAATTAAATATTGACTATTGAGTCTAAAATGAAGGAGATAGATCATTGTTGAGTGAAGATTTCTCCTGAAAGGTTTAAGGAAAAATAAGATAAACTTTTTGAGAGACTTACTCATATTTATTACTTTATGGCATTGGGGAATTATTGCGTTAAAACTTAAGTAGTATCTCTTTACAACTAAAGATAACCAAATTGTATTAATATATTTGCCAATATCTCAGAAACTGTTGGTTTTATAAAAATATATTTCATATAAAAGTTTTTAATTTTTAAGATTACTACAATTTTGCAAGAATAAGCTATTTAGTAACTCAAATAGTTGCGGAGATACGGAAATTTCCGCTTCTGTAAGGTGCCCTAAAAGTCATTTTCATGGGAAAATGAAAATAGCAAATTTATTTAAAACCTTAATCAACGCCTAGATATGAATTTTAATCAAAATCGTTAGAGCCGATTTTGATAAAATCGATTTTTTCAAACTACTCTTAATTTTAGGGTTAAACAGACACACAGATAGACGTTATTGCAAAAACCACTTTTTAGGGATCGGGGGCTCATGAGACGTCAACATACATCAAAATTTTGGGTTAATTTTTTTTTACGGTCGCAATACTTTACCTTTTAGTGTTCAAAAAGTTAGAATATATATATACATTTGCGTATAAATTGAAAGTTATTGGTCTTATAAAAATATGTTTCGAATAAAAAATCTATATTAAAGATGTATACATATTTGCAACGATAAGTAATTTCATATCTCAAATAATTGCGGAGATATAAAAAAATTAAAATTTACGCATCAAACCGGAACCCTTAAAGTAATTTTGCCGAAATATTGAGAGTGGCCATTTTGTTTGGAGTATTTATAAATGTTTTGAAATGAATTTTAATCAAAATCGTTAGAGCCGATTTTGAGTAAATCGATTTTGTCTCTTTTCGCCCTTCAGTAAATTACCCTTAATTTTAGGGTTGGATATACAATTCCAAAAACACCTCAGGGAAACCCTATGAAAACCCTAAATACCAAGTTTTAGCCATATAGGTAAAATAGTTTAGGCTCTAGTTGGAAGTACATATATACAGACAGACGGAAATTCAAAAACCACTTTATCGGATTCGGGGGGTCATGAAACGTCGAGAATCACCAAAATCTCGAGCTCGATATTTTGACGATCACAATACTTACTATACCTGTAAGATAGCGAGAATGTAAAAATACTTATGCAGCACGAATACTTAAAAATGCTTAAAAAATGACGCAAACCAAGAAAATATTACCTTATATATTAAAATGACCAAAAATGACCTATAAAATATAAATTTCTGCAACCAAGGAATCGTTAACAGAGTTTATGTTTTAATGAGTATTGTCTGTGATGAACTAAAAAATTATGACATGTACAAACATGTAAAGATAACTTTCAAAACTGTTCCTCAAACAAAAAATGTTTCAATATACTGTAGCTTAATAATTCTGCCATCACAACCGCCACTCAACATATGAGTCAATGCAATTTCGCTTTACTCTGTCCAATAATATATTTCATTGTTTCTAAACTTTCGTGAGTATATAAAAATATCTTTATATCATAAATAAAATACAGTTAAGTGTTATATCTATTTTTTACCCTGTCTTTTCTAATTTTGGTGTTGTAATCTAAGCTTTGTATTCGAAGAATATTAATGATGATAATATGTGACATACATATAGCTTCCTTTTGTTACAAATCTTCATTAATAAATACATATTCGAGTATACATGTTGTATTTCATTTAATAATTTGTAGAACCTAGTTACGTTAAATATATTTTAAAGTACAAGCCAAACATATTACCTTTCAAATATTTTAATAAATGTTTGGTATAAAAACACTCCCAAGATAAGCACATTAGCTTATATCTGTTGATTGAATTTAAAAGAAAGTATATTAGTAACCATTCTTAGAAGATTGTCGCGATACTTTCTCGCGAACCTCTTTTGTGATATTGTTAATTAAATAATGTATATATTAACATATTTTACAAGTTTTATTTTCACATATTAAGATACTACATTCAAGAAATTGCCACAATAGCACCCGCATTTCTTCATCGTGTCTTTCTCTTAGAACACCTAGTTAACAAGTGCCGCAAATTATTAATACCCCCCACCAGTTTCATGGCTATAACATTAATTTTGATACCGAGAGCTGCTGAACTCTTGCGAGCACAAGTTCTTTTAAAAAGAAATCAAAATAAATACAGTTTGCAAATTAAATATGTTGCTCTCTTTCTCGCACTCACACTGCGAGGTTTTTTCTTTAATAATTACTAGGGCTAGAAGCAAGCTAACTGAATGTTCCTAACCCGTAGTCTTTGCACGTGTACGGAAGTTTAGCAACAACAGTACAGTGTGACTAATAAATTTGACACAAACTGAAATTAACTACACCAAAAAGCTATGCAACAAAGCAGGATCATTACAAGATTATCATTTAAAATACTAAAGTAAACTTTACTAAACTTGGATGAATTAAATAAGTTTAACTTGTATCAAATTTTTATTTTTTAATTGCATGTAATGAACTTCTAGAGTTTGTTTGCTACATTGTACGACGGTGAAATATTTATTAAAGTAACGTATTCCAAAATCAAATACCCTCGAATATTTGACGTAGTAAAATGATAATTGATTAAGACTTATCAGAGATATGAGGTATTTCAGACTAAGTACCAATATACTATAATATAAATTTGTAATATTTGTTTACGGTAACTTTGAACGTTTCTGACAACATTCTAAATAACTAAAAACAGTTTTGTATTCGTACGCTGGGTTTTGTCATTTTGACAAGAGATGTAGGCTGCTTAAAGTGACCACGAACCGACAATAGAATCTAAATTGTTATAGTGTTTAAACTACATAAAAATCACAAGCATGGAGAGTGACAAATAACAAGGACATGATAAAAAATATATACACTGAAATTGGTAAGAATTCTGATCTTTCTTCCTGCATAAAAAACCACTATATACAGTAAAAGCTCAATAATCCAGCACGCTCAGGACTTCAGCAATGCCGGACTAACAAATAATATACCGGTTTGTGCGACATCTTATCCCAGTTGGTAGCGTGTCTACCTACTGAGCTAAAGGTACCGGGTTTGATTCCCGGTATTGCCGAAATATTAATGATTGGTGAAATATGGTTTTCCCCTTTCACAGTGATGACTTAACGGAAGGGGTATTGGATACTGTGTTTGTTCTAGATTTAAGTTAGTTTATAAATCATGTGCTGATATAAGCAGTCAGTTAATGAAGTGCAAGCTAATTACCTAAAATAATATAATAATTTAAAAAAAGATAACATTACATTGAAGTACATTCAAAATTATATTATATTTAATTTTCCTAAGTGTGTTAATCGATGAACATAATTTACAAAAGTGACTGGGGAACTGCTCTATTATTACTAACATGAAAACCGTAATTGTTAACAGGCGTTTTTTGATTAATGATCTAACGTCCTTGTGACATAAATAATCTCGAGCAACAGTTCGCGTGACAAGTAGTAAGTTCTTAAAACAGAATGTCACGTCTATAAAAGACACAAAAATAATAGCGTGCCATGACCTAAATTCTGGGGAGGAATACATACATATGTGCCTCAAGCACTGGTGCCAGCTTTTGATCAATATAAGTTCCTAGTTTACCAAAAGCAGTTAATATCATTATATATAATATAATAAGTCAGAGATGGCAAATATAAGGCACGTGTGTCCGACGGGAAATGCGATAAGATCTTTATGCTACGTGGAATTCACTGCTGAACAAATATTTTTATTTGTTGACACTATGTTTCTTATAAGATTTTAAAATAAAATTATTATTTTAATTTCTTGCAATCTGATTAATTGTATATTTATTATTATCACCACATAAGTCATTATATGACTTGTGATTATTTAATATAAATGGTGATTTATTTCTTAAATTTCTTATTCATATGATAGCAATTTTTCAGAAAACTCACAAAAAGAGGTTTCCGTAAATGTTCTAACTATTTATTAGCTCTAAAAAAAATATATTTTTTTTACAATAACACACAACAATAATAATATAATAAATAGATTTCTGATAAAGAAGCGATCAAGGTTTGAAAATCTACGCTAATAGTCAAAGAAAAATTTAAGCTAAAAGTACGGGTGCAATTTAAATTACAAGTAAGGGAGAAGTTTATCTACAGCACGAGTAAAAGCGTAAACTATCAGCCAAGGAGAAATTTAGATCAAATTCACGTTGAACTTGAGACACCAAGTTAAAATTAAGTTCACACTTGTTAATAACTCTCTTACCAAAGATTACTATCACATTTTTTCATTGTATTATCTATACTACAAGTACTATCCAATAAATAGAAAAAAACAAGTTATACTCGCTATAACTAAAGTCTAAGACTCCTTAGACCAGTGTTTCTTTAACTCTGTCCAATCGCTTACCTCTTTCGGGGCAGTTAGCTAACCAATGTACCCCTTTAATATACATAATACAAAAACAAAAAAAAACTTGATACTGTAAACGGTATTATAAGCGACCATTTCAAATTGTAATAAAATTATATTGTGGATAAATAAATAGTCACTCCAAATCTTATATTACGTTTTTGTGATAAGCTAAAAAAACAAACAAAAAAAAACGCCGCGACAGAAGAAAGGAAAGGCGTAGAAAAAATTCCATAGAATCCCGTCAAAATATTCGCTGATTTGTTTAGCAGTCTCACTAGTACTAAGAACTATGTAATCGTTGTTTGGTTGTTTATCGGTTGTTTATTGCGTGCCCCCTTAAATCCTTAATGCTCTCCTAGGGATACGCGTACCACTGTTTGAGAAACACTGCCCTAAGCTCCGTACAGACTAGAACAGAACAATGAACATGAACATGTTCGTGACAAGTGGGTATGGTTTTCTGAACAGAACATTGTAACAAAATTTTCGTTCTGTTCGGCACTGAGTTGTTGGTTTTAGGTGACCTGGTGCTCTAGGGGTAAAGTGTTAGACTTCTGTGCTGGTGGTACGGGGCTCAATCCTTGGTCCCGGCACAGATTTATCTGATTGCCAAACTCTTCTTTCACCTCTGACAAGACGTGTATTAATCACAACTTGTGAATGTAAGGAAAGCCAGGCCTCCACCGTGGTTCGGATCCCACGTTAAACTGTAGGTCCTCCATTTCATATCACAATCACCCTACCATTACACATTAGCGTAAGTGAGTATAACCCGAACGGGTAGTAAGACGCGGTGCTAATATTAATAATAATAGTAATAATAATAATAACAGTAATAATCATAATTGTCGGTTTTTGCCCATCGCGTTAAAGGGTGTTCGTGTTCGGTCCTGTTTTAGTCTGGATGCCTCCACCAACATACAGTCACTGGCCGGAAAGCACCATCGGCGGGATTTTTTTTTTTTTTTTTTTTTTCGGCCGCCTGTTTTTTGGCCANTTGCTTTGGTAGTAATGAATAAATATGTATGCTGCCTCTGCTACATGCACACGCTTACTCATTGCACCACCGATATCGAAGCACAAATGAGCTAGCTGTAAATAATTATGTAGCTACCAACTATGGGAGCGCGTTGCGAACATGTTATGTTCAAGTCTGAAAACTCGGCCACAACGAACATGCTCTAGTCTGGACGCGGCCTAATACAATCCTGAATGACTACTCGACAGGTTGCCTAGGTTAACGCTGAACACTTAAGGAGTGGCGAGTGACATTGGATATGGAAGGCTGGCATTTGGTGTCGAATGCTGACACTCCACCATTAAAACGGGTCTTACCACGTCCGAGAGCACCAAGACTTTCTTTTCCCACTCCTTAGGAGTAATAATTATCGTGCCTACATACGGTTAGTCACATGGAGGGCAAACAAGGAAAGAGAGGTCGGATTTTGAATCCTGACCGGGCGTAATGAGGGTGTTTTTCTCATAAATATTTTCTCACTATTCCTCCACGAAAATGAGGTTACATAACCTCTACATTTTATCTTCTTCATCCCTATCCCACTAGTGCAATGGTTTACAACCTTTTGAAGTGCTTAGCACCATTTGAGATCATCGCGACCCCTTGATAACCTACAAGAGTTCATATCTTAGTATTTTAATGTCTTATTTTCACTTAATCTTACCACCCATCTAGGATATCTGCATTTAATTACACTTGGGGTGTATGTAGAATTTAGAGTAAATGTACCTTTATTTGTGTGGAGATAGAAAGGGGAAACCATTTAGGAAAAATCCCCCCCATTATCCGTGGTGACATTTTAATCCTGATCTCATCACCGACAAACCAATCAAGCGTAACGCTAAACCCGTGTGCCTAATTATCATAAATTGCTTATATAATAACTATACGTCTATGACTACGACGTCTCAAAATATAATCAACGATTCTTGTGGGTATTTTGGAAGCTATACTAGCAGTGCCCCTCACATAAACACGAGCCTGCTACAGCAAACTATGTCAGCGAGCAACTGTCAGAGTTGAGTGACCAAAAGGGACCTAAACAGTAACAGCTAAACAGTTTTATTAATAATTTTTTTAGCACCTTGTCTTGCTACCCGTTCAACTTATAAGCCTATATACACTAAGGGGTTTTTGGGATTAGGAAGATTATTTAAAAAAATAAGTGTACACACATTTGCTTGGAATGAGAGGGGAAAACCATTTTGGGAAAAAACCTCAGTACACCTGACCGAGATTTGAACCTTCATCTCCCCGTCATCGGTAGTCTAGTCTACTGCAAGAATAGCGTGTTAGACCATGCGGCCACCAAAGCGCTTTGTATATTCTTGTTAGACCCAATATCGAACTATGTTATGGGTCTAAATTGAGAAAATGAGGAATGTAATAGAAAATTTGTTGAACTGAAGATGTGCATTCACTATTAAAATAACAATTTTAACCAAAGTTGAAAAGATCGCCCCCCTCCATGCCCTTAATGAGGCTTACAGGCCTATATAATTTCCTAGTGTATGTGTGTGTGTGTGTGTGTGCGCGCGCCTGCCTTTGCAGTCCCTCCAGAAATCCCTAAATGACTTAAAAAGCTGAAACTTTACACACTTATATA
>CABFWO010001489.1:78740-150646 GCA_902155825.1 Timema genevievae | reverse complement strand
CCCCCCCCTCCCTCCGGAAGACTCCAAATAATTTTAATAGAAACATAAATCATGTGAAGTAGAACTAATTTATAGAGCCTACAGGCCTACGGTTTGATAAAAGGTAGACCACTAATACATCTTAAAATTTCCCCTAAAATTCCCAATTGAGAATAAGCCCAAAAAGAATATCTTCGATATATTGTATATAAGGCCGTAGCCAGATTCATATTTAATAAATACTGCCTTATTTACTCTTTAAAATATCAACAATATATGGGTTGTAGCTACATGTAAAGTTCTAGAGCCAGTAACCGCCATTCTTATGATTAATTGTAGCATTATTTTTAAGGCTCCAAAAAACATTATTTCACTTGGCATCGCAATGCTTCAGAATCACTCGTAGCAAACCCAATTAGAAATAAAACTGCTTTTTGAACATGTTTTAAATTTTCTTCAGCCTTAATATTCACGAACCAAAAAGAAGTGTCTAAGTTTAGTAGATTTGAGTGATTTTTATTATAACTATCTACTATGAATTAAAAAAAAAGAACCACTTAATTTAATAACTTTTATTGATTAAATACTTTCCCCAAGTTAGGCTACCGTAAAAATAGCTTTATAAACGTTTAGTATTAACAAATTTGCTTAGATACCTCCCTTATGTTTGGTGACATCCTTGATACGAAACTGTCTTTGTGTCAAGGTATTCCAAGTTAAGGAAACTATTACTAGTAAACGTAAATGAAACAAACATATATGTAATTATATTTTTGTAATTAAAAATTTATCACAGAAACTCTAAATTAATATTAACTAAACCAAGATTTTTGGGATTTGTGAACCTGATTATAAATGTTATTATATTTCTGTGACAAACCCCAAGAAACAATCAGTGCCATGCCATGCACCTCTTTTAAGAACAACGCTTCACAAAGGAATAAATAGACTAGTGAGTGAAGTAGCGCGCGAATATTCCTGTCAAACTTTTAATTGGGAGCTAGGACAAATAAAAATTATTGTAAGCTCAATAATAAGACCTTTAAATTAATTAGAATTTGGTTACTAATTATCCTTATTGCCCAGTAGTTAAATAGTTTATTAAATAAATATACAAGTTTTATGTACGATTGTCGTAATGTAATTTTTTTAATTGTTTTCAGTAAGGTCACCATGCTGAGCCCACAGGAGCAGATGAATGCAGCGAGCAAATGGCGGTTGTCCAAGACCTTTCCCCGAATCATGCAGCGGCGACAGCAGCGCGACGAAAACCTAGGTTCGGGTCTCTTCGCTTGGCTTCGGGTCTTCAAGATGGCCGATCTATTGACGAGGACTGGATGTTGAGGGCGCCCCTGGTGAGCGGCTGACGCAAACACACTTGCCCTGTCCGCAACCTTAAGAATTCACAGAACCCCCACACAACAAATAAAAATAAAATAAAAATAAAAGACGACAGTACGATTACGTCTGTTCCTCATAGTCAGA
Organism: Timema genevievae; assembly: GCA_902155825.1. Taxonomy (NCBI): domain Eukaryota; kingdom Metazoa; phylum Arthropoda; class Insecta; order Phasmatodea; family Timematidae; genus Timema; species Timema genevievae. The sequence continues at coordinate 149,182 of CABFWO010001489.1, read as the reverse complement.
AAGAGAAACAAAAGAAATACGTCCTTTCAAGATGAAGAGATCTTGTTAATTAATACAATAATTAACTACTTCTTAAATAAACCTAAGTACACATGTCCAGTACGTATTGTTGAGACATATTGTAGGCCTATATAGCAAGTTAATAATGAGGTCTCACTCCATAGGAGCTCCATCGCAGGAGAGTCCTGAGGTACTAAATAATATATATTTTAACAATAATAAATGTACAAATTAGTCATTATTAATTTGAATTTTATTAATCTGTAAGTTTTAAACAGTTATATTAAGTAGTTGGATGTGAAAGTATGAAAAGTCATAACAACAATACATTTAATTACATTAATATTTTCCACAAATGGTTCTTGTTGAGTATCTAATGTTATTGTAATAAGACAAACAAAATGTTGTATATATTGTTCTCGAATGTTTTGAAATGTTCTTTAAGTTTGTAAAGCTTAGTGACTATAGCTCACTTTTTGATCGGAAATACTTCTGTTGTCACACAACTTTACACCTAAATAAGTTTGTTTGACCAAGCGTTTTACAAACAATAATGCAATTATAGACGTTTCACAGATAATTTTGTAACGTTATGACACTGGTTTGTAGTTTACTAGATTCATTCCTAAATGTAATGTTTTATTTGTCAATATGGTTTGCTTCACGTTTTAATTAAATTTGTTATTATAAGTTTAATTATGTTTTCGTACTCGTGGTGGTTACACATTGGTGCGTTTTTATTCATCCGTATTAGTTCATTTATTTGAACGTTAATTAATTATTTTATTATATTAATAATACAATTAATAAATAGTAGTAGTAAACGTAATTCATATTTCATTATTCTGTAACAACACAATTTAGACTTGACTGTAAATTAATTAATCACGGGGATGGAAATATGTTTAGTTACGTATCTAAATGGTTCGAATATGAGATATTTATTTTAAATAATTAAACAATTCTATTACCTATAACAAGCACAACCCACTACATTAATAGTTTTGATGCATTTAAAATATAGTTTGATTTCAATAACTTAATTTACATTATTAAATGTTTCCCAACTTTTCAAAAATAAATACACAATATTATTATCATAAAATAAAGATTTGTTTACCTTGAATATTAATTTACGATCTAAAATATCAATTTCCGGACATAAATACAAGAAAAAAGTAGGATGTATTTCTATTTCATTTTACTTGAATTAAAAATTGTTTCAAAATGAAAGATGCATGTTACTAAATTTTGTTTTTGTTTTTCGAATGTAAATTATAAATCTAAGCAAATATCACAATTCACTACAGTGATACCACAATTTAAACCAATTTCACTATTTTAGTGAAATTGAAGTCTTGAACTTACTATCCAGATCTTTTAGTTCTACCTAAGTTTTAATTTAAGCAGATGTTTTATCAGTAACAGGCAATTTTAAATATTTTAAAAAAAGTATTGTCATTAAAAAAATAAAACTTGCCCAATTTTTTGATATTACTGATTATAAATAAAATACTTTAACAATAAAATTAGATGGAAGGCTGCGCTTACACATTTTATATTAATTATAACATTTTTTATTGGAAAATGATGAAATTTATTAAATTAATATTTACAATTAGAGGTGTGAGGTTGAGCTGAGCCATTGATCACAATAAATACAAATTGTTACCTTTCTGAAGGTCACATTTTGTTGGGTTTGAATCCATTTCCACCTATTGGACCTTTTTTAAAATAAACTTTTTATCAATTTTTTGATTTCTCGATTGACAAAAAATGTCCACTCTTTATTGTGTTTTTGTTCGAATTAGATTTACAAAGGAAAACATAATAATTTTTGGGAGAAAAAAATTGGATATTTATGTCTACAAATTTAAGGTAAGAGGGTACTTTACAGTGTGGGTATCTCGTTACAATTTCAAAAACAGTTTTTCTCAAAGCTTTGGTTATGGAGGTCCACCAAATGAAAGCTATGTGTACTGGAGGACTATCGGTGCCCCGGGATTAAGGGTATGGGGTTTGAAAGTTAAGCAAGAAAAACATTATGCCTAGAAAATTACATTTTAAGACTATAAATACCATATAAAAATTAATTAATTAAATAAAATTTTGGAAAATAAATAAATCACATAGCTACTTTTAATTAGTAAGTAATAGTTTTTTATATTCTTTTTAACATTATAAACGTAATAAACTTTGATAAGTATTCGTTCAGATTTGTTGACATATGGTTGGTACAGTTTTCCTTTTATGTGTGACATGTGTCTACCGAGGAAAGAAAGCATAATATAGATATTTAAAGTGTCATCTCATTTTTGCATTTAAAATTTTTGTATTCTTATGTGATCAAAATTCTTTATTAAATTTTTATTAATAATTTTCCTTATATCCTGCAGACCATTTGATAGACCACCGTGGACCACACTTTAGGAAACATTGTTCTAAAAGGTCACGTTTTTACACTAAAATAATTATATAATCTCCAAATGTATACATCTTGATTTTGGTAAATGAACCAGCCTTATCTGTATTACTGTTCAATCACCCTAATTACTTTGTCTCATAGAAAAGCCACATAATTAGTTGGTGCAGGGTTATCCGATACCTCGAGCAGAAATATCAATTGACACGTTGATATGCATTCCATTTTCTACTATACTTTAACAAAATTATAATAATCAAGAAAGAAACAGATATTATATTAAGAATTGACTTGATATTTAAGGAAATAAGCTCACGTCAAAAAAAAGTGTATTAATTGTTTTGAAATAAACTAAACAATACAAAATATCAAAACTTTAACGGTTAAAAATTAATCAATCAATATCAAAACCTTGGCGGTTAAAAATTAATTATAATTTAATACAAAATATTAGTTATGTTTAAATTGGTATTATATATGCTTTAGTTATTATAATATAAGAAAATGTCAGAACATAATTGAGTACATGTTACTTAAAGTTAGCCATATGACATGTTAAACTGATAAATAATTGAAAAGAAGGTAGACTTATTAGACAATTCAATCTAATAATGTTATTTAGACAAATTTGTAAGAGTTTTAAGCATAACTAATAATAATTTGTCTTAAATTATAATTCCTTTTTAACCGTTAAGGTTTTGATTTACTTGTATTGTTTAGTTTATTTCATAACAATTTAATAAAAATGTTTTTTGATGTAAGCTTATTTCCTTAAATATCAAGTCACTTCTTAGTATAATATCTATTTCTTCCTTGATTATTATAATATTAATTCCCCTCCCTACAAGTATAATGAATATTATTAAAATTTAACAAAATTGGTGACAATTTTAATGTTAAAACCAAAACAACTTTTCAAGCGGAAACAAAAACAAAATATTCAGTCAAGTGTTCCTCTAGACGTATTTTACTCATTTCCATCTCTGATCTTATTTTATGTTAATGATACAGTTGTATGAGTGAAACACTATTTAATTTACACTTTGTTTATCCTAGTCTTACCTTGATGATTTACACTATGGCCTATCTTATTCGCTATACCATCATAGAATAATGCAAGGTAAGCTTTCTACTTTTTAGGATTAACGAAGGGTATATTTTATTCATGAACCAATGGAATGGTTAACTTGTTTCAATTGAATGAAAGTAATGTGATTTAAATAAATTAGTATTAAAATGATAGTTTATCTTCTAGGTTGTACCATATTGTAAACTAATGTACAGGGTTGTGTTTATTCATTCTCTTTATTTAACATATGTATTATTTCTCATGTAACCTACTCATATACTTTATGTTTGTTTTGTAATAAAGAGTTACATGACACATGGTTTTAAAAATATTATTTTTGTTGTTGTTCACGATTTGATCCAAAAATGAATTTTTGATATGATAACAGCTTTACGAGTCACGTAACACAGGAGGTGACTTATTTTAGTTCGTGTCTAAGAGGCAGGGGTGTAGCGTCAGAGTGGATTATGAGAAGTCTCCACAAACTTTCTATCGGACAGTTAAGAAAAATAAATACCAAAAGCTTATATACTATTGTAATGTAATTAAAAAATCAACCAAAAGTGATAATACTTACATAAATTCTTCTTGCTTGGATAATACAGTATTAATTTATTTCCCTTCCCCTATCGATACTCGCCATATTTTGTAGCAAATATTTATTTTATAGTTCCTAGCTGCAGAACCACAGGTCCAGGGCTCAATCCTCCACTTATCCAGATTTTTCTGTGATGCAGTGTGTGTGTAACGGGGTCAAATCAGCCTCATGAGGACAAATGAGGAGCTACTTGAACGAAACTGTAGCGGCTTCGGTCTAGAAAACTGAGATAAAAGGTCGGAGGATTCGTTGTGTTGACCACATGACACCTTCTATCAGCATAAGTTGGCACAATCTTCGCCAACAGATGGTGGCCACTCGGGCGATATGTCTCGATTGCGGGATCCCGCCATAAAATGGTATATTGTTAAGTCAACCGGTTTACTGATATCCTAAAGATCCGAAGCAGAATAATAAGAGGTTTTTTTTCAGGAGATTAATTCAAACATATTTCTATGTGGCCAACATTGATAACATTTCTTTATAGTATTTGTGTTATTTTATAGGTATTGATAATATTTACAAAAAATGACGGATTAAAATGGTTTTAGTAATTTATAGACAATAATTCAAGGTGGTGTGCAAATTAAATGTACACTTCATATATCCTGAAAGGGAACAAGCTCATCTTTCCCGTTTACATTATGGCGTAGCTATAAGATAGGGCCATAGTGTAGTTCGTCAAGGTGAGATTTCTACCTTTCAGGATAAACGATGTGTATATTGCATTGCTACTTTACGGTGCATATATGGTACATTATGGTTATTGTTATAGATGCTAGCTATTTGTGGTAAAAATAGACTACTGACGTTCGAGATTAGATTTATATTTTGAGAAACAGTAAAGCCCATTAAGGATCTAAGCTTTATGTTACCAATTTATTGGCCGAGCAAATTGAGGCTATGTTTTAACTTAAGCTTTTGGTATTTAATCTGTATGTCCGGATCTTTGTTACGCAATGATTGTTAAATTCGTTGACCAATTTTAATAAAATTTGGCCGGGACATTCTTTGGACATTGGCTAAACGATGTGTATTTACATAGTTTTAAATCTGGCTATCCGTTTCAATATGGTGACTGCTCAAGATATTTTTTGTTTTATGGCTCATTTTAAGTGATTTGAATTCTACATTTTAAGCAATCAATCGAGTACTTAAGGTGTACTTATTTAAAATGTTGACATATGTTGCAAGACTTGCCTCTTAAACCGCGTCAACAGTGGCTATTGTCTAATAATATAATGTACTATTGAATTATAGTATTCATTTGTTTTATATTTAACTTGATAAACAAGGAAACATATCATCTTCAAATCCAAGAATAAATTATTATAGGAGATATTTCAACTTTAAATCCAAAGAGAAATGTTAAGACTGTAATAGCCCACTTCGGTGGCCGCGTGGTCTAACGCACTACTCTCGCAGTATACTAGACTGCCGATGAGGGGGAGATCGAGGTTAGAATCTCGGTTGGGTGTACTGGGGGAGGGGGGGTTCCAAAATTATTTTCAACTCTCCCTCCATGTGAATGCGGGTACACCTGCTCTAAATATAACCCAGCGTAGTTAGTACATAATCGTATAACTCTAACATGTAGTATGCCATGGTTTAAAAAAAAAGGTTTCTCTGTTGATCAGCCACGAGATGGTTTCTTAAAATGACCGTGTGTTAATAATTCTCGTGATCGCTGAACTTTCTCCGGCACAAACTAGTCTGGGGCGCCTTCGCGTTTTATATCTAACATCTGGATAACAACTCAACTCACTTTTATTCCAACTTATATGTCCGTCAAGAGTTTATAAATAGGGGATCGTCAAAATAAAAATAAAACTAACTGTATCTGACATTCGCTATTGATAAAAAAAAAGTATAGCCATTGTTTTTAATGGGGCATTCAAGTATTAAGTAAATCACTTTTTTTTTACCATTTAGGATCCCTTCTACCCTCTTTGTGAGCAAAAATAAGCACCCTCCCTCCCAGATCCTCTTACTTAAGTTATATTTTTTAATTATTTTTTTTAATTTGCTCATAGGAATGTTTTATACAATTTATAAATTGCTGCTAATTATTAACGTAAAAATGTAAATTGTTAATGGTGTGAAATAATTCACAATAAACAATGTTGTAGAATGAATTTAAATTTATTGTACCATACAGAAACTAAGAAAGCTAAAAAATTATAATTTAACAAATTAATGACCTTTAATTGAATTTATAAAAAACTATTATTAGTGAATACAAGAATGATTATAGTTATAAAAAAACTCTAAACTACTTTTAGTCTGATGACCACATTCTGAATCTTCTGGGTCACTAGGCCATTCTTTGCCCATATCTCTCTGTCTTACGTAAGCATTGTTCTGACCCCTCGCTCCCCTCTTGTCAGCAAAAATAAGCGAAGCTCGAAATCCCCTTACCTCCTAAGGTGCTTACTTAATACATGAACGCCCTCTAAACTAGTATAAAAAGGCTGATGGATATGCTAGAAGATGGACAATGCATAGAGATAGTAAGCTATATTACTTGGACCAAAGCTCACTAATCGGCGACAAGGAGGTCACGACAAAATAATTATTTGCTCACACGCCTGATTTAGAAATACACCCAATATACTTTTTAAAAATGCATTAATTTATTAAGTGCACCACTTTTTACTAACCAAATTACCCACCTCGGTGGCGTAGTTGTCTAACGCGCTAATTTCTTGTTGAGCTAGACTGCCGAGGACGGGGAGATCAAGGTTCAAATCTCAGTCAGGTGAACTGGGATGGTTTTTCCTTTATGGTTTTCAACTCTCCTTCCACGCAAATGTGGGCTCACTTTCCCTAAATTCAACCTTCCCAATTCCTAGCCCATTAGCGTTATTAGTACTTAAGCGTATAAACCGAACGGGTAGTAAGACGCGGTGCTAAGTAAATAAATAATACTAGCCAAAATGGGATTACCCCACCTAAATGTCAATGACGTAGTTTCATTGTTTCAATCATTATTTTAAACATGCTTTCCTCCTTTATCATCAAAATAGTTGAGTATTTATTACTTCAAAAATATCCTTTTAACTTTCTATGAATGACCAATCATTTCAAAGATAAAGATTTCTTAGCTGTTGACTTTTTTTTGTCCTTTGGTTCATAAATTTTTTTTTATTGATGGTTAAGTTCGGACTTCATTTTATTAAATTTAATGTTAATTGAACTAAACTTTTTGGACCAAATATATACTTTTTTTCAATTGAATCTAAAAATTTATTAGATTTTCCTCAAGTTAATTTGACAACAAAATAATTTTGCACAACTTTAGCTATTATATTTTAAAAGCGTTTAGTATAAACCGTTGTTTTATAAAGACAAGTAGATGCAACGATCGGTTTTTCCAAACAATTTTATTCTAGCTAAATTCAAACAGTTTAAATTTCTGCGGATAGGTACCTCTAGCTGTCTAATATCAACGTTTCACGAAAGGTAGCGCCACTCTCCAGTAAGAACGACGTATCTACTTTCTAGGACGGTTAAGGAGCTGCGCTAGTGTACTTTAAAAAATAACACTTTGGTATATCAAGCAGATGTTTGATATAAAGCAATAGTGTGAGCAAATTTGTTGAAATAAGTTTGTTATGAAATAATTCAAATTTAACAGATAAATCAATAACTTGGCATAGTTTTATTATTTACATTTTGTGCTGATTGCGCACTGGAGACTTATATCTCATTTTTCATTAAAGCTACTTCTATATTCATGGCCGATCTAAGGCAAAAGTTTTGTTTGTGCAAAACTCACACTTTGCGCCCCCGTTCCCTCATCTGAAAAAAACTATGGAGAATACTATATATGGCCATTTTAAAACTAGACCCTATTTATACATAATTTTACTGGCGAGATTTAATTTTTTATATAACTAAAAAAGAATGTATTGCTTAACAGTCAAACGATGACGTCATTTTGCGTTCACCCTTAACATCTTCTAGTTTTTCCTTTGTTTTTTTGACTTGGAATACACTTTCAAGAACAACAAATACGTGGATTTTCATCAAGATTATGTTTGGGAAATAAAAAGAAAATTAAAATGCAATATTTGCTTTCATTTCCTATTTAGTTTCTACGTACATAAATCACACGGGCGCTTTGAAAAACATAAAAAAATAATTACGGATACCGAAATGATAGTTCTCCTTAATGCAATGTATAAAATCCGCGCTAGCCACGTTCCATAAAGTGTATTTTGAGCAAAGGGTCCGGTCTGAGGTACGTTTCCGATTTGAGGAGGGAGGGGATAATTATGTTGGCTGCACGGCTTACATTTTAGTCATGTTTAACTATTATAAGATATACATACGTCGAAATGAGATCTAGAACGAAATTACACATTTTATATATATATATATATATATATATATAATACACACATTATATACATACAATACACACATTATATATACATTATATACATACACACATTATATATATATATACGTTCNACCTAGAGCTTTGAATATTCTAATGTGGCCCTGTGCTTAGTAAGTTTGGGGACCATTGTTCTACATATTAGATTTCCTAGCTTTTATAGAAGCAAAAGTGTTAATTAAATCGTTATAGTCCAATGAGGATGATATCGCATTTTCAATAAATAATATTGATAAATCGTTGAAACTTTCCTGAGAAGAAGTTGATCTCAGATATGTTTTTACTAACTTCAACTTGGAAAAACTTCTCTCGGCTGAAGCAACTGACTTAGGTATGGTGAGTATAATGCTTAAAGCCACCCACACGTATATATAGGCATATTTTGAATTTGTACTTGACAATAAACTTAATACATTCAATGGAGTTCAATGGGTGCGTCGCGCCGAACAACCTTCAAAGTGTATTTACTTTGTTAGTGTATTCTAATGCACTAATTTGAAATAAAAAATTACTCTGTTTGGTATAGATGTAAAAATTAATTTAAGAAATATGCATTCTTCTTACAAATGACTTTCTTTAATTATATTCATATTTTCCCAAATAAAAACAAAAAATATATTTTTTTGTTGCCATTTTGGTGCTCCCCTGAATTTTTTGTTTATGTGGTTGCATACGTCACACACGCCTTAGACAGGCCTTGTCTATATTCATACAAAGTCATGTTACACAAAGTGACATTTAGCAGAGCTATCACTGTCATATTTCTGCAATTTTACTGTCAACTCATGTGTCATGTCACTTTGGTGGTGAGCACTCCTACTAACACATTAGCGTAATTAGGTCATATGCGTTAACTCGAACGGATTAAAAAAAACTAAATTAAAATAGAAAAAAATCTAGATTGGCGTTTAGTTAAAAAAAACTATGGCTCAATGACGTAATTCTCACGACCATGGTTGACTAGATGTCGATTGCAATGAAGACTATCGATAGCTCTTTTAAGATCGATTGTGCCATCAATATGAGCTGGGTCAGTGGTTGAATTTTCTTTCGAATCTTGATAATGTAGTGCTAATAATCAGGTAAATGATTTAACTGTTACTTTTAGAACTGTATTTACGTACAAAATATCTGAGCTATTATATTTTGGTGTAGTAATGAAAGTGAAATTAACATTAACTTGTTTACCTTTCCATTAACCGCCATTGAAATCCAATTTATGTTTTTGTGAAAAATAATAATAATTATTATTATTATAAAACAGTATTTAAAATAAATACAGGATGGAATGATGTTGTTACAATTCACAACTTACAGCTTACAATGCTACCCGTGTATTGAGTAATCGATCCATAATTTTTGTAAAATATTGTTAAAATTAGAATGAATCGATTATTTAAATTTAAATCATCCTTAATTAACACACATGCCAGTGTCTCTATTCGTCAGCTTCGGCTGTATACTTGCTAGGTAGAGATGGACTATCAAAATCGATTCCTCGATTGTTTTATTGTGACTTATCGATTATTTATACCGAATTAGAGGCTCGTGATGCATCATGTATATATATTCTCTTTTCCACGGTTATTAAATAATCGAATCGAATAATTAGTCTTAATGTCAAATTTTAATTTTTCAAAAATATTTACCCTCTTAAATAACTTTACACCCGCTTCAATAGCCGAATGTTCTAAGGCGTCACTCTCCTGTTGGACTGCCCTGATGAAGACGGGGAGATCGGAGTTCTAATCTCGGTCGTGTCTACTGAGGTTTTTTCCCCTAAGTGTTTTGCCACTTTGCTTACTTCTGAAATTCTTCCATCTTCATCCTTACGCTATAAGAGTAATTATCATATATGCGTATAGCCTGAACAGGTATTAAGATGCGGTGATAAAAAAATCTTTACTCGTATTGATGAATAGCCAAGGGCTACCCCTACTAACAGCTTTTGAACATAAAACATATTTTTTTCTTTCTTTTAATTTTATAGCATGTTTTGTTAAAAACATTAATATTATTAAGTGGAGCACCATTCTATACACACAGTGAATTATTCGATTCGTTAAACAGTATTCCAGTCCTAAGAGGATTCATTACTCGCTGCAATCGTTACGCGACTGTTCCAGCGAAAAAAAAAAAAAGAAAAAAGATGACGGCAGGCCCCCTTATCCCGCACTGCCGTGTGTGAGAGCCGACTCTACTACTGCTCTCTCCACATGTGCAACTAAGATAAACTAAGGTGGGGTACTACATGTGCGTCAGGCCAAGGCCTATGCACTTTAAAATGCGTGAAAGTAAGAAATGAAAGTACGACTCTATTAGAGTAGGGTAGGGCAGGCCTGGCAGACAAAGGGAAATGCCACCAGGACCACCCCACTGAGTGGAAGTAAGAGCAGGAAAAAACCCCTCGACAGAAGTGAGGGTAAAAACCTGCGATAGTATCGTGCAGGGTGCATGCTCCGTTACCAAAGATATGTTTTGACGCATANAAAAAAAAGAACTAATGTGCTGTATGTGTTTAAACGAATCCAATGGAACGTATATTACTTGTAACACCACCAAGAAGCGGCCCTTATCAGGGCCAGCGATCGGCCCTTTTCAGGGCCGACACTGCGACTCAATGTCAACAGTACCAAGAACCGATCATAGTGGTGCTCAATCTTGTGCATTAAGTGGGGCTAAAGGCAGAGCGTGTGTGTTGGGTGTGTGTAAGTGTTTTTGTGCGTGTATGTGTGTGAGTTGTTGACTGCCTCCAACCCCGTCAAAGTAAGTATATGGGTCAATGAGCCTTGTAGTACCAGGCTCATTGCCCCTCACTGGGACTCGGCACACCGGACCAACCCAGGTGAAAATCCCCAGCTCAAGTTCGCGCTACCCGTATGCGTGATGCTCTGAAAACAGGTACATCAGAGTCTACGCACACACGGGACGCTCCCCAGAACCACGTCAGAACACGAGAGCAGGACCAGTGATAAGAGTATCCCAGGCCGTGCCTACAATCCGCCCGCGCCCAGATTTCTCCAGAAGGACAGCAGTCAAGCCACCCAACAACCGAGAACACCACTAACAGTCAGAAGTGCGCCGCCGTCCCGACCCAGCTTTGCTACTTTTAAGACGCCTTGCTCAGAAAAGGGTACATCTGAGTCTCACCAACGAGTGCCCAAGCTCGTGGTGAGGACTTACACCACTAGGTAGCTAACCGGGACCGAGTCCGACAACACACATCCACCCCGCCAGTAGGCCCCCGGTCGCCGAGAAGAAATCTCACTATCCTCGGGATACTCTACCAAGAGCGGAACTTCTTGTTCACCCGGCCAGCCCGTCTCTCTTTGAAGTGTTCGCACCCACTCCCGGGATATTCTCCCAGACTAGCCGTCGGCTAGGCAGTGTTAGCTTGCACAACGTCCAGAGACAGACTGTGTTCCAGCGCTCGAAATTCCAATGACTAATAATGGAGAAGCTGACATGGGCCAGCCCCAATTGGGTAGGTCCCATCGTCCAGTGGGAGATATCTCTCAAGGTCATTCCACTGCCAGCTACACAGTAGTTCATCGGATCCGCTATTCGATAAAGATGTTTTATATTTTGTTTTAAATTGTATTGAGTATATTTTAAAAACCCAATAAGCTAGGTGACGAAAAGTGCTTAGTTAAAATGAATAAAGTAGATTCTTAGTTAAAAACACTGTTTTATTTTCATTAAAACTGCAAGAAAAACTAAACTAAACGGTTAGGAGCAAATCAACCTATTGACTTTACATTTATGCAGTTGGATGGCAAGAAAAAAAATTACTTTTTCTAATGCTTGGTTTGGTAAAAAATTGTGGTTAACTATGAATGAATAAAAACAGAGCTTATTTTGTTTTTATTGTTTATTATTTGATAGCTTGGGGCTGTGGACAATGGTAGGCTGTAAGGATCTTAAACATTTAAGTGAAAGAATTTTAAAAAAACATGAGGAATGTACAATTCATTTTGAAAATGTATGTAGGCTTAAAACATTTGGAACAGTAAATATTGCATCACAGATAGATTCCGCAGTCAAAATTTCGGTCCAAAAACACAATAAACAGGTGTCAAATAATATGCATGTATTAAATACTGTGGTACTCATGTACTGGCATTAAGAGGTCATAATGAAAATCAAGAATCGGTCAATCAAGGCATTTTTTTGATCTGTTGTCTTTACTCAGCAATCTCGATAGTGCGTTAGACGACCACTAGAATAGTGCTTCAGTTTGTAAATATTCTTCACACACTTGCTGCGCTCAGTGTGCAATAAGCTCATACCCAATGTTTCAGCAACGCGATGGCATTTTCAATCCCGGGTCGTAAGCAGTATTAGAGAAAACAAAACAGAGTCATTGGAATGTTTAAAGAAGATTTAAGATGAATATGGTTGGTATGATGTAACAATGAGAGAAGCTTTTGGCTTAAAAAATTTACCTAACAACACAATTTTTGATTTTTCTATTTTTTTCTATGACATATTGAAACATGTCAACATTTTGCACAATACAATTCAGATGCAGAGTTCCGATACCATAGCTATGTCTAATGCACTAGAACATTTTGAGTAGCTGTATCTGAAACAGGAGAAAACACTGACAGATATAAAGGGGATGCTGATGAAGACATATGTTTTTCTACCCCAATGAAACGGTCTAAACACGACTCAGAAGTAAACCTAAAGGCAACTGTAAAAGAAGTATGTGAGATTGTTAGCTCAAAGAACGTTTCCAAAAAATCACAGATATTTCGTAGTTTTGCCATAGTTGACCCAAAAAGTTTGGCTTTGCACAGAGAGAAACTTTCCAACTAACTTAGTTATCACTTTCGAATCAAATTACAGACCATTTATTTCAAATGAAAAATTGATAAATTAACTGTATGTAATATACCGAAATGATACATTAAAAATATGTCTTCAGTTTGTGATTTGTACAGTTTTTTTCACCAAGAATCCCTTTGAGGATTCAATTTCTGAAGTGAGCAAAATCCTGCAAATAACATTAACCACTCTAGTTTCAACCGCTGAGTCGGAACGTAGTTTCAGTACGTTAAAAAGAATCAAAACGTCCCTTAGGAACACCATGGGACAATATAGGTTAGATTCGATGGCTGTTTGTTTTATACATAAGGACAAAATGGCTGAATTTCCAAACATCAACAACAAAGTCATCGATATGTTTGCCAGTCAGAAGAACAGACGTGCCCAACTTTTGTACAAATAATGAATCCCTTGGTAAGTTTAATTCAAAATCTGTATTATTTTATTTGTAGATTTGTTTACTGATTATGTAATTCTAGTGATTTTTAAAAATAAGAAAACTTAAATAAATTTAGTTTAAAATGTTAACAGGTGGCGAGAAAAAAAACTCATTACCGGTAAGCTTTAACCTGACTCCACAAAAAATAAATATCACGCACCGCCACTGTGAATAGCATGGATAAAATAAAGTATATGTATTGAGAATAAATAAAGTTCTGGCTAAATGTTTTGCTGTTATAGCTTCACATTCATAATATTAAAGTTTAACCGCGACAAGTGAGAAAATAAAAATGATACGAAAGGTTCTTATAATCGGTCGTGATTACAGTGAGTTTTACAGTACGCCTATATTTATTTTGGTACGGCAAAGGTTTGGAAATTTTTCTGGACATCGAATACATTGTAAAGAAACTGTTTAGTTGAATGATGCAAGTAGTATTTCTCTTATCATAACGTAATTTTTATTTGAAATTAGTAATAAAAGTGTTTCATTATTGAATGTTAATTCAAACATTAGTCAACCCTACCCACCTCAGTGGCGTAGTTAGCTAACGCGCTAGTTTCGTATTGAGCTGGACTGCAGAGTACACGGAGATCAAGGTTTGAATCTCACTTTGGTGAACTGTTTTTTTTCCTAAATAGTTTTCCACTCTCCCTCCCCGCAAATGTGAGCTCACTTCTTCTGAATTCAACCTTCCCAATTCCTAACCCATTGGCGTAATTAGTACTTGAGCGTATAAACCGAATGGGTGGTAAGTCTTGGGTCTCAATAATTAAATAATTAGTCCACTTGTTAAATCTTTTTAATAAAGTACTTTAATTACGTTATTTGAATGGATTTGTTCATAAACTTAAATATTTTCCGCATCATATACGTACATATAATATTAAATATTGATGGTACTACATTTTCCAATAATTGAGGTACAGATTTTGTTAATTTAATGGTAATTATTAATGCACGCTTTATTTATGGCACAGCGTACATAATAGAGATACAATTACTTTTCAGACATCCTAATGTGTGTTAATGTTAAATAAATAATCAATATTTGCTGTCAAAAGTGCAAGAATAAAAGCAGTCTAAATATTTATGGATTAAAAATTAATCTAAAAGTAGGTTCAGAACATATACAAAATTAATTTCTGCTGTTAGTTTTGTTCCAAGCACTACGTCCTAATTCCTATTCGGGTTATACAATAATTACGCTAATTGTTTTAGGGATTATAAAATAACGGACTTAGTTAATAATATTGATAAATTAAATTAATTTTAAAAAAATATGAATTTTCCGTTCTTGACTTTTTATAGAACTAGCTCAAGATCGGGATAGGGTGTAGTGAAGTGGACTGTATAGAACTAGCTCAAGATAGGGATAGGGTGTAATGAGGTGGACTGGATAGAACAAGATTAAGATAGGGATAGAATGTAACGAGAGGGACTGGATAGAACAAGCTTAAGATTGGGATAGGTGGTGTACTTTTATAATTGCGGCAATGATATTTCGAGTTCCTAATACCAGAGAGTAAGTAAATAATTATTTTATAGTATTAATATATATTAATTTTAGTTATTAAAATATATCTTAATAATTTTATCAACCGCTACGTGCGACAGTCAAGACAGCTAAGGCGCTATTCCTCATTGCATTGACTGACCATCTCTGTTATATTGACCAGTTCGAATCCTGGCCAGCTCAAAGTTACTTAATCCTGATGTGGTATGAAAATAAATTGAGTGTGATTCGATGGATTCTTAATTCTCTATAAATGGCCGTAGTCTGTGTTAAAAGTCGTATGAGTAGTAAGAAATGTCGCTGGTACATTTGGTCGGAACACCATCGTAACATGTCATTCAAACCGATAGGAATTAAGAAAAAATATAGGTTCAAAAAATAATAAATATAACAATAGATGGCACTATTTTCAATTATGATTTATTTTCAATAAAAAGGTGGATGTTTTTTTAAACATATCGGTTTAAAATATCGTCGAAATCCATTTAAAATGTTAATATTGAACACGCCACGTCTGGAATCAAGTCAAAGAGCACAAGTTGCAAACACTACTACAAAAATCAAAGTCATATTAAAGTTTTTAAATGAGTAGTAAATATTTAACAACTATTTAAAGCTTATATATACACACACACTCGCTTTTCTCGTTGTGGGCTCCACCCCCAAGCCCCCAGTGAGTGTAAACTAATGTAATTTCAGCGTTGTTTTGAATGTTGATTTATTTTTACAATAATATGATTCTAGCTGTCCCATAAATGTGTCAAAATCTTTTTTAAATGTGTGAAAAATGTGCAAAATTTACCTAAAATAAAAAATTCTAGCTCTGGTGCAATCCGTTTTTTGATAGGTCTTACCGTTTAGCCACAAGAGGCCTCCAAAGAAAGGTCCGCACCGACTTTAAAGTTGCTCTGCCATTTTGAATATTTTTCGGGGGTTAAATTTTTGTTTTGTTTTATTTTTTGGAATTTTCCCGTTGGTTACAGGCTAGAAGCTATAAGTGTGCTATATTTCAAGTTTCTAGCTCATCTGGAAGTGGGTAAACATTGTCAGTGAGTGAGTGAGTCAGCCCTTTGGCTTTATAGTATAGTGACACAGAGTAGGATTTGGCTAATTCGGTATTGGTTAGTTCGAAAAACTGGATTGATATCACTCACCATGATCCCCCATGAAATTTCTATTTAAATCGATGTTAAAAAAACATAATTATAGCGTGCATCCCATGCCAATAAACTCTGTGAAATATTGTTAAAATAATAAATGATATTTGGATAGAAACTGCATTGAAAAGGCGGTTTTTTGACCATCTTATAATGACTTAACAGGTAAACACTGTGCACAAATCTTAACTCTGTCATTACAGGGACATTCTGTATTTATTAACAAGAAACTTTGTCGCTTTGTCCCCCATCGTCACCACGGAAAATTTCAAGTATTCATTCAAATACGAATGCACTGCACAAATTTCTGGCATATCTTGGTCTTTTATTTCCCCTTTTACTCACATGCCTCGCGTGCGCTCGCACACAAAAACGCAAATGCGAGCCGGGAGCTGAGTTGATGAAAGCTCTTAATTCGAATTCTAGAAGGAAATATTTGGATAATTCGAAGAGTATACATTGTTAATTTTTTCGAGTTTGTATTCGTTTCAAACATAGCTTAACTATCTTTATTTAAACTACTCCATATAGCGAGAATGTCAAATAAAGTTGGAGTTGGCGTATTGACACATGTGTAGTAAGTGGGGAAGGCGGGAGATTATGTACCGGTGGCGAGTGGGTTGCCTAATATAGGAGATGTCTTAGCTCGGCTTTCGTTGATTCTTATTTAAGTTTACAAGTTTTGGATGCTAATTCTTACAAGTTTTTATATTTAGTTTTGAATTTGTCTTTTGTGTGTGTGTATGTGTTTTATATAAATAATATATATAAATATGTGTGATTAATTATATGTATCATATTTTGAGGTTATTTATGTATTGTATACCAACTGTCTAGATACTCATGAAAATGATTAGTTCGAATTTTAGATATTTCGATTTTTTTTAGAGATTTAATTTAATTTAATTTAATTTAATTTAATTTAGCACCGTGTCTTACTACCCGTTCGGGTTATACGCTTAAGTACTAATTACACTAATGGATTAGGAATTGGGAATGTTGAATTTAGGGGAAGTGAATCCGCATTTGCGTGGAGGGAGAGTGGAAAACCATTCAGGAAAAACCACCCCCAGTTCACCCGACCGAGATTCGAACCTCGATCTTCCCGTCCTCGGTGGTCTGGCTCAACACGACTGGCGCGTTAGCCAACTACGCCATCGAGGCGGGTTTTTTAGAAATCCTTTGTATTTTGAATTAAAAGAATTCAACTATATTATTATCATTACTATTGAAAAATTTTAAAATGCAATATTTATTACTATACATTTCACGAGCTGTTGTCCTTAACCTGAAATAACTATTAGTTTTTATTTGATTACAGTAGTCCAAACATATTCGTTTCTGACTGGCCGAACGCAAGACAACGAATGCAACTACATAAACGCAAGAGATAGACAATGTTCATCTCCTCCCGACAAGCGATTCCTACACGCAACTGCGCTTGCGTGCGTTATCGTAAACAAACAATATTACGAGCCCGAACTCTTACTTTCCATCAATCAACAGCAAACAACACTGATGTGCTTGGCTTATGCGCCCACCTGATTTCTTTAAGGTAGGGACCTAAGGAAAGCTCTCTTTTTTTTTTTAGTTTTTATATCATACAGTTTTTTTGGGCCAAAATAAATCAAAGATTGCTCCAATAGAAACACAAAGTTTAATTTTCTTCATACAGTGATATTAACATTTGTTGGAGGTGACCTGGTAGTCTAAGGGTAAGGTGTCCAACTTCTGTGCTGAGGAGTCCGGGGTTCAATCCTCTGTCCCGGCACAGATTTATCTGATGGCCAAACCCTTCCTTCACCTCTGACAAGACGTGTATTAATCACAACTTGTGAATGTGTGGAGTGCCAGGCCTCCACCCTCCACCGTGGTTCGGATCCCACGTTAAACTGTAGGTCCTCCATTTTATTTCACAATCACCCTACCATTACACATTAGTGTAAGTGCGTATGACCCAAACGGGTAGTAAGACGCGGTGCTAATAACAATAATAATAATAATAATAATAATAGTTATTGAATATCAGTCAATAATAATAATAATAATAATAATAATAACAATAACAGTTGTTGAATATCAGTCAATAATAATGATAATAATAATAATAATAATAATAACAGTTGTTGAATATCAGTCAATAATAATAATAACAATAACAGTTGTTGAATATCAGTCAATAATAATAATAATAATAATAATGTATAATAATAATAATAATAATAATAATAATAATAATAATAATAATAATAATAATAATAATAATAATAATAATAATAATAATAACAGTTGTTGAATATCAGTCAAGCGTGTCCTGAAATTTAATGACAAATTTTCCTCTACATTTAAAATGTTTGTCATCCAATACCGCCATGCTCATGACAGATATTCAACAACTGTTGATATCACCACGTGAATAAACTCTTGTGTTTCTACTGGAGCAATATATTTAATTTATTTTGACAACAAAAAATTGTTGGCATAAAAACTACAAAAAACATTCACCTTTTCTCACGTCCTTTACATCCCATGGTTTACGGTTGGGAGGGGGGGAGGGGATCAGACGAGGTGCTTGTTCGCTTTGTCAAGACAATAAGAGGTGCTAAGTGTTATCTAATGAGCGGTATGTTTGTGCCGCGGGCCGCTAGATGTCCGCCGCGTCGCTGCCACCCCGGTCAGCTGTAAAGTGAAGTGAAAGAGACAGTGTCGGCGTGGACTCTGTGCGTGGCGGTTTGTCTCGCGGGTGTACAAAAGGTAAACGTCATATCGAGCCGTTCGGTGGGGGAGGTCCGTGACAAAAACAAAAGAGTCGTGATATTCACGGGTGTAGTCTGGATGCTGGAGTGGTCGCAGTGGCAAGTACCCGTGGATTGGGATCTAGACGTGAATCTGGAGTTGACGAGCACGGCGGTGCAGGCGAGGGCCAAGTTACAGAGGTATCTGTCCGAGGGACACGCTCGGGCACATTATGACAACTGCAGGACGCCCGTCATGGCCCCAAGGAGGTCCGCGACCATGACCTTCCACAGGTTGGAAACAGACACCCACTTATTGTTTACGATATTTTTTATCTGGCAACTATAAAAGTTACCAGATCTATTTTCACGTGACCAACACCTTCAGTGAGTAGCGTGTCTGTCTACTGAGCTAATAGTTCCGGGTTCGAATCCTGGTATGACATACAAACTAAGCACTGGTTAAATGTGGGGTTTCCCCTTCCACTGTGTGATGAATTAACGGCTGGGGGCTGGATGTTGTGTCTGTTCTAGATTTAAAATAGTTAATAAGTCGTGTGTCGATATAATCAGTCGGTTTAGAAAGTACGCGTTAAATACCTCAAATAAATTTTCAAAAAGAGAGAACTAGATATAGTTAGAGTGTAATGAGGTGGACTGGATATAACTATCTCAAGATAGGGAGGGTGTAATGAGATGGACTGGGTAGAACTAGCCCAAGATA
Organism: Timema genevievae; assembly: GCA_902155825.1. Classification (NCBI taxonomy): domain Eukaryota; kingdom Metazoa; phylum Arthropoda; class Insecta; order Phasmatodea; family Timematidae; genus Timema; species Timema genevievae. Next base: position 129,287 of record CABFWO010001489.1, on the reverse strand, counting down.
AAGATAGGGTGTTAATAGGGTGGACGGGAAAGAAATAGCTCAAGATAGGGATAGGGTGTAATGAGATGGATTGGGTAGAACTAGCTCAAGATAGAGACAGGATGTAATGAGGTGGACTGGGTAGCACTAGCTCAAGATAGAGACAGGATGTAATGAGGTGGACTGGGTAGCACTAGCTCAAGATATATATAATAAGGTTAAGACTTAGATATTATTGAAATTTAATAAATCCAAGTATGAATTAAATTGGTTAGTAGCCTTTAAAATATTGTATGTAACTACATTATAATTTGCTCTTATAAGAAGTTGGCATAATTTGGTAATACCTGTTTACATTGGTAGCGTTGTTGTGATATGAGTCAAATACATACAAAATAACACCACGAAATAACAACTATGAACTGACAAGCATTCTCAGTGGAATTCAGAGTCAAAACATTTTAACAAACAAACAGTTTAAAAAAGTTAAAATAAAAAACAAATTAAAATACCAAGTTAAAATAAATTACACCATATATGAAGAGTTGGTTAGTTTAAAATGTTTTAGTGACCAATTAATTTACATAAAAGTTGGTATTGAGTTTTAAATATTATCTAAGTCTTATCTGTGGTTTATTTATCCCTGTACTCCTTCTAGTTTTCCGGTGTGAGCTGGAGTTTACAGGAACTTCAATAACCCTATATAGATAGGGTGTAATTCGATGGACTGTAGTGAACTAGCTCAAGATAGGAATAGGTGGAGTACTTTTGTAAGTGCAGCAATGAACTTTAGAGCTCATAATGCCAAAAATTAAGTACATAAGTAATAAAGAGATAAATTGGAGATTTTCCAGAGGAAAATGTTCCTTTAATTTTCTTTTATGGAACCTTTACCATATATTTAAATCGAAAGAATTCAGTCGATATATCTTGAATTCTTAAAGTTTACATTTCAGCTTAATTTCTTTTAAAGACTTCAACACTATAAATATTATTAAATTAGTCATAAAAAAACCCAGATGATTCTTGTTCTCTTTGCATGCTCGTATTTACGACTACAGCGCTTAGCGGTTGAATGCAAAAGTCTCACTAACGTCTGAGGGATACCAGGTCTGCTTTAGACAAGATACTCCAATATTATGATCAAATATTTTATGAATAGACTTCATCCCCTATCCACGTGATCAATTTCCTCAAAGCTTAGCCGGAAAATATTCCATTTCTATCTGAACTGACATTTGGAAACGAGAACTAACCATTTTTGAGTGAGTAGAATATTACTTTTTTCACCTTTTTAATATTCATCAAAAATCCCACCGCGTGTTCTGACGTGCTACTCTCAGAATAGACGTTGACGGGGAGATCAAGTTTCGAATCTTGGTCGGGTGTACTGAGGTATTTTCCAAAATGGTTTTCCACGCAAATATGGGTACATCTACTCTAAATATAACCTTCCTCATTCCTTACAATTTAGCCTAATTATTACATAAGCGTATATTCCGAACAGGGAGTAAGACGCGGTGCTAATATATATATATATATATATATATACCGTCAATGAAAATATTGACAGCTAAAAATACACAGTTGTGTTCAATCATTGCCATTTTTTGTTGGAATATAGTTTACAAATTAATGTTCATAATAAGGGGGATTCCAACAGGGGTCTTTTTCCTTAACAACCCTATAGCTTTGAGTTTTATTAATAGAAATTTTTTTGTGAAAATGTAACATTAGCACGTTTTCAAACGAACATATACGTATATTTACGGAGGCTTGATAAAAAAGGGTCCTAGATTTAGCCTTCCTCTAAGAAATACAGTAAATTTTTTTATATTCTCACAGTCGAAAATTTAAAGATATTCGAGAGCTAGCAGCAAGCTTTCCCTTTACCTTGAGATATAAAGTCTCGTAGTTTTCTTTCCCCTCTTTCTTATTGACATGAAAAAGTGTGGTTGTAAGTGAAGGGTGAAAGGATGGCTTAAACAAAATAGAGACGTAATTCCAGAAAAGACTCAGATCATTGTATTTTAAGCCGTGTGGCCCGCCCGATAGCGATTGATACTTTATCGCTGACCGAGGCGACCGCCTTAACAAATTTAAAGTACGTAATTGAATTGCATGTTGGGATAATAAATAAGCGTTAGATATCAGCTTAGAATGAAATATTACATACAGTTGGGCAATAAAACATTTTATATATGATATTAGTGTTTGATTTTATATACATTTATTATGAGGTGTTCTGTCTTACGACAGGCCCATTCCTTTGATCATTGAACTTAGACCGCCAACGCACCCTGTCCTTTGCCTCCAATTTCAGTTCCCAAAATTATCTTTTTTCCTTCAAGTGATCCAATATTTGAATCCTCCTTCTTCCTAAGCCCCTCTTTCCCTCAGCTTTTCCTTCTATGACGTCGTGCAGAAGACATTTCCTCCTATGGGTGGGTCCGACCCAGTTGGCTTTGCACCAAAGAATCACATTCCAAATGGGTCTTTTCTTGCCCACTATTCTTAGGACTTGTTCATTTGTCACCCTGCCTGTCCACCTCATCTTCTCCAGCAACACATTTCAATATTTGGCTATTATATAAATAATCACAATACAAACAAAAGTTTAGATTTGAAAAAGAAAAATTTAAACTTTGATTCATCTTGGAGAGTATTTTTTATATGAAAAAGTAGACTTCGCACCCTCTCCATTGCCTACCTGTGATTTGGCGGCAATTCAAGATTCGATTTCTCATGTTAATGTATTTAAGCTCTATTCAGAGAGTTTTAATAATATAACATTGAAAAAAACCCCAATAAATTCTTAAATAATTCTATAAATAGTATTAGTTTGTCACAAAACTAGATTTTGGATCTTTTAATAATTTTTATAAAAGATTTTTTTTTAAATTGCTTACAACTCAGGCTATTTGGTTAATTTACGAAAATGTAATGTATGAATCCTCTTGCCAGGATGTAGATTGAAAAAGTCCGTGGAAGCATTTGTCCATAAAAAATAGGAAACAAGAAAAATATTATTTCAAAATGCGCAAATAATAGAGGGAGTGTTTATATTCGTCAGGGTAAGAGGGTAAGTGTTTGTAGATCAACAAGAGACCTCACAGAATGAACTGTTCATTTTCTTTCCTCTCTTTCTATTTAGTACAATGGCGAGAAGGTGTGATAGTGCTTAGAGGGCCTAGCTTGGTGAGTCAAGTTGGCAAGTTATGACGACTCGATTCAATGGTCGAATGGTCTAGGGCGTCACTCTTGTGTTAGACTGGTCTACTGAAAACAGAGACTCTAACCCCGGTTGGGTCTACTGAGAGCGTTTTCCTTCCAAGTAATTTCCCACTCTCTTTCCACGCAAATGTGGGTAGATTATCTGTATAATGCTTCTTTCCTCATCCCTACCCCATTAGAATAATTATCATATTATGCGCAAAACCTAAAGTACAACACCTTATCTCATTTGATAGTGTGTTTGCCTACTGAGCTGAGGGTCAAGGGTTTGATACCTGGCATGGGTGAAGAATGTGTCACCCTTTAACAGTGTTGAATAAATGGACTAGGGCTGGTTGTTGTGTTTGTTCTATATTTAAGTTAGTTTATTAAGTCATGTGCTGATATAATCATTCGGTTCAGAAAGTGTACGGTGATTACCTCAAATAAATTATAAATAAAACGTATAGCCTGAAAAGGTAGTAAGACGCTTCACAAAAATCCTTGAATTCACCAAGTAGGCGATGTAGTTAAAGGCAAGCTACAGGAAAATTGTGTGTTTCTGTTTAAATAATCTACAATTTACATTTTTGCATCGACACAAAGTAGTGATATGCCACTGTAGTAAAGTGTCGTTCGTGGGAACACAAAAAGGACGAGAAAACTGTTGTAACGATAAACTGCAATGACGAGAAACTGTCGTTACTGTGGACTGAACCTGAAATATTTATTTTAAAAAAATCTCTAAACGAAGAAGGCCCGCTATTAGAATATTTAAAACCACAATTTAATGTTTTCTTGGATTAAATAAATATTGAGTTGCGTGAAAGGTTTTACTATTAAACATAAAACATAATTGAGCACCCAGATGTTAAATAAATAACATATTAAATCCGCACTTTCTGAACTCAATCCCACAACTTACAAACTAAATTAATGGTGGACAGTATACTTAATCATAGTCCCAGGAATTCAAATATTTGTATACAAGGATTAATTAATTAATAAATAGATTTAACTAGCTTAAGTTCAACCTCGGGGGTCTTGGGGTAAAGTGCTCACCTCAGGACCAGTGGGTCGTGGGTTCAAATCCAGCTTGAGTCGATGGATTTTTGTTGAGTGATAAAAATCCTTAGCGCAACTTCATTCGGAGTGTAAGTAAAGCCGTTGGTCCCATGTCAACTGTGGCATATAAAAGAACCCTGGAAGTTATATGAAAATACCTTTCCCGGTAAAATTAGTAGGTCCTTTCGCTTTCACTCATAGAAATTCTCGTGTGGTGATATAATCAGTCGGTTCAGAAAGTGCACGTTAAATACCTTAAATAAATAGTTTTCCTATCCTCATATTGAGTCAAAGATCCCTTATAAATGAATTCAACCTTCGGTCGTATGTATACAAAGCTATTTTGATGCCCGAATCGGTGGGTGCATGAACTAAAAGTCACGTTCATATACTGTACTATAGTTTACCAGGTGACAGGGGTTTATTTCTAGGAAGGATACTACTGAAAGTTTTTTTTTTTCTAAATAGTTTCTTACTCTTACTCAAAGTAATACTCGGCTGGCTACATTCCCTCTAAAAAAAGTTATTTTTCTATGTGTAAGCCTTTGCTAATCCAAGCATTTCAATTTCAAATCCAAACCGAATCGAAGCTTACTAACTCGAATCGAATCCGAATCGATGTTTACGAGCTCAAATTGGATCTAAATCGATGCTTAATAACTCGAATCAAATTCAAATCAATGCTTACTAACTCAAATCCAATCTGAATAAAATCAGAGTTTATCAATTTTTAATGAAATGTTATCAAATTCAAATTTATTCATAGGTTAAAATTATATTTAGTTCTTAATGGAGTAAAATAAACAAAAGAACCGTCTCCAAAAAGTGACTAGATTTGAAATATTACGAGATTCGCAAGTTTCTTTGGTCAAATCAAATAATGGGTCTATGCTAACCAATTTAAAAAATATATAAATGTTTTAACTTCTAGATTCGAATTTTGAATTAAATTCCATTGAATCATACTCGAATCTAATATGGTCTTTCAAATATTAAGATTTCGAATTTCGAATCAAAAGTGAACCCTAACAAGATTCCGTTTCGGTTTCGAAATTTCGAAGCTTTGCACATACTTATCCTTTTTTTATTCAACTTGCTCTATTTCACCTGAAGATGATATTTTATTTTTCCTCCTCCGTTGACTTAATGTTTTAAACGCTGTGAAGGTTGTTTGGTTTATCATGCTTACCGGTGTACATTCTCAGTAGGAGGTTAATTGGATGCAAATTAGTCCCCTCGGTAAGAAAACAAGGATTAGAACGTGAAATCATCTCCCATCGCCAGGCTGTAAGCCTTCACTTGTTTCTTTTCCACCGGGTCTTACTACCCATCCGGCTCCTACGCATATCTTTACTTACGGAGTACAAACGAGCAAGGTAGAATTGAAAGAGTGTCCTCACATGTTCGTGTTCTGAAAGATAGATAAATGGGAGGGGAGAGACAAGAATGAGGGGAGCAGGGGGAGCTGAGGAACAAGGAGGGAGAAAGAAGAATAAAGAGAAAGAGAGAGAGATAGAGGAAAAAGAAAGGGAGATAGAGGAGGGAAAGAGAGAGGGAGAAAGGTGAAAAGGAATAAATGGAGGAGGGAAAAGAGTCATAGGCAGAAATAAAGAGGTATAGGAAAAAAGAGAAAGGAGGAGAGAAAGAGTGATAGAGAGAAAAATACAAGGATAAGGAGATAGAATGATAGGGATGAAAAAAGATATTAAGGGGGAAAGAGGAAGAAAGAGGGTATAGATAGAAATAGGGAGGGAATTATAGAAAGGGAGAAAAATGGAGAAAGAAAAAGAAAAAGGATATGGCGAAAGAGAGATAGGTAGAAAGAGGCATAGGGAGTGACAGAAAAATAGGGAAAAAGAGGGATAGGGCGTGCAATAAGGATAGGGAAACAGAGGGATGGAGAAAAAAGATAAATATCAAGGAAGAGAGTTACAGGGAGAAAGAGGAGTGGAGAAAAAGAAAGAGGGATAAGAAAAAAGAGGGATATTAAGAAAGAGAAAGGGATATGGAAGAATATAAAGAGATAAGAGAGTGAGAGAAGGATAGGGATAAATGGGGATGGAGATGAAGAAAATATATGAGAAAAAAGAGGTATATAGAGTAAGAGAGACGGAGATAGGGGACAAGAGAGAGATAAGAGAATGAAAGAAGGATAGAGATAAAGAGGAATAAAGAAGAAGAGAGATAATTGGAGAAAAAGAAGAATATAGAAGAAGAGAGGGGGACAGGGAGATAATAAAAAAGATGAGAGGGAGAGAGAGAGACTTAATACGAGCAAGTTTTCCTCCCTCCTCACCTTGCAAACCAAACCAGACGAGACTGGCGCCTTTAGTTGGTGACGCCCACAGGCGGGGTGTTGCTGCTGGCTCGGTGATGAATATGTAAATAACTTTACAAGTACCCCGGCTTTATTACATATTATAATCGTAACCGCCAACCTCTTTAACACTTAAAAGAAAGTAGTAAAAAACGCATCACGGTACACATTGATTGAATGAAATACTTGGACCTTGAGGTATCTCTTGAAGTGCACTTCGTGTAGAAATTAACATAGATTAGGTATATCCAAACATGAGAATCGAAGTGGGGACCTTTGACTTTACGAACCAACTAACCAAGCAAAACCCTGCTACCCGCTTCGGTGGCCGCGTGGTCTAAGGCGTCACTCTCGCAATAAACTAGACTGCCGATTACAAGGAGGCCGGGGTTGGGATCCTTGTCGGATCTACTGAGGGTGGATTTTCCTAAATTATTTTCCCGCTCTCCCTCCACGCAAATAAAAGTGTCTTCTAAATTGCAAATTCCTCATCCCCCAAAGAGTGTAAATATTCGGATAGTCCGGAAGGGTAGTTAGACACGGTGCACCCCTATCCTCGCTACCCCCCAAAAAGGGGTTTTGAAGGTATAGAAGTGTGTGTATGGGAGGGAATGCATTTCATAGCGTTCTTATTAAGAGCGTCCATCATATCAGGCCCAACTCAGCTCCCGGCTCGCGCGAGGTATTATGGGAGTAAAAGGGAAAAGAAAAGATCCAAGATATGCCAGAAATGTGTTGCAGTGCATTAGTATTCGAGTGATTACTCGAAATTTTCCGTGATGACAATGGGGGACAAAGCGATACAGTTTCTTGTCAATAACTAAAGTATGTCTCTATTATGACAGAATTAAGATTTGTGCACAGTTCTTATCTGTGAAGCCATTCTAAAATGGTCAAAAACGGGCTTTTTCAACGCAGATTTCTATCCAAATATAATTTGATATTTCAACCATGTTCAGTATTAAGAGCTTCCACTAACTCTTTATCTCCATTAATGTTAAATCAGAAATGATCCACGTGCAATAGTGTTCGTGTAAATGTACTCTTTCTAGCCAACTATATCACAGAGATTATTGGCTTTTGATGAACGCTCTTAAGGTGGGGATGTAGGGGACGCGAGAATAGGTGTTTTTGCAGTTTTTATAGCAAAACTTTTTTTGGGGGGGTCAAAATAAATCGAATATTGCTTCAGTAGAAACATAGTCTAATTTTACTCACATGGTGACCTCAACATTTGTTGAATATCTATCCTGGATTTTATGATTACTTTTTCATTTCTTTTAGAAAGGTTTCTAATATAATTCCGCTTTGCTCATGATTGATATTCAACAACTGTTGGTATCACCATGCGAAGAAAATTAAGCTCTATGTTTTTACCAGAGTATTTTTATATTTATTTTGACCAAAAAAAAAAAAGTTTTGCTATAAAAACTGCAAATTCACTTGGATTTTCTCGTGTTGCCTACCCCCCAGACTTAAATGTTCTGTCTTGCAGTTGGTAAGCCTGTTTACCGCAGGAGTAGAGCTGTACTGCGTTGCGCACGCTCCGTGCTCGAGGCTGGTGAAACTCTCCCCAAGAGTTCGTCTACATGATTTATCTTAAGGTCAAGTTCCATCCATGTTTGTTCAGGGGTCTGTAACGTCGTATTCTTTTGGCCGCTACGCTCGATAGTGTCACCACGTTCCGTCTTAACCCCAAGGGTTGCGGCAGTGGAAGGGGCCTTATCTCCACCACGGTTTGCCAATAAGTTCTGGTAGGAAGCCATCGCAAGCCAGGCGCCAAACAAATAACTATAGTGGTATTATGGTATAAAGGAACTTTTGTGAAAATAACAAACATATTTTTTTTTGCAGTCAATATTGAAAACATTTTACTATATTACTAGTTATTACATATGTATAGTCTAATTTTCATAGAAAAGGCCTTTACCTGACAGACCAAAAAAGTTACTTTATATACTTTCACATATTCATACGTCAATTCATATGATATGCAGCTGTCAATTTTGATAAATATTATCAATACCTATTAAATAACAATAATAATAAAACAATACTAGCAATTATTTTGGCTACAAAAAAATACGTTTAAATTTTCTCAAAGGATATTTTTGTGAAAATTGATACTTTTTTTAAAATCAACATATCTTACTACCTGTTCAGGCTATACGTAATTATGTTCATTACTCTAACAGGACCCGTGATGTAGTGGTCACTGCACCAGGCTACGAGCCTAAGGGTCCCGGATTCGGTTCCCGGCTCATACCTTGGGTATTTTTACCCGTAAGGTGAATTACTCCAACGGTCACCAGTGTTTGGTTAGTTAGGTATAAGTCAGGTTTAAGTGTTTCCACTGGTTCCACTCCCTTATGTCATCGAGACATGGAAAGAACATCCACGGAAAGGATGTCCCCTGGGCAACGGTACATTAGTACCAACTAATCTCTTCACGAAATGGGGTGTGAATGGTGTAGCCCAGACATGCAATAATAATATTATTATTATCATTACTTTAATGTGTTAGGGATGAGTAAGGAAGCGTTTTATATGTAATTTACCCGCATTTGAATGGAAGGAGAGTGGGAAACCCTTTGGGGAAAACACCCTCAGTAGCCCAACCGGGGTTCGAACTCCGATCTTTCCGTATTCAGAAGGACAGTCTAACATGAGAGTGACGCCTTAGACCATTCGGCCACTGGATTGGGAGTGATGATACTTGTTATGAAAAGTGATAATTACATATCACACGACTTTACTTATAAGTACCTACTGTATATTAAAAATAGTTCTAATAACATTTCATAGCTTTAAAATAAAGTTCTTTCCCATCTAAATCAGACTGTACATTCATTTACGTGTTGATTTATCCGTTTACCAAGTTAACTTCTGATAAGCAGGGCCACATGGTTTGTTATCTTAATCAAAGACAATAGAAGGTCATTGGTAGTTTGCTGTATAGTCTGGTCACCACAATAAGAAACTTATTCAGCAATTCTAAACTCTGCCGGATTCTCTCCTTTGTAATAATACGTTAAGTCTTGCGTTGTAAAGTTTTTTTTTTACATTTTTTCCGCGTCTAACTACCTGTTCATGTTAAAAACATATGTACTAATTACGCTAAAGAGTTAAGAATGAGGAAGGTCGAATTTAGAATAGGTGTAGCCGCATTTGTGTGGATAGAGGGTGGAAACCCATTTTGTAAGAACCACCACAGTACACCTGACCGAGATTCAAACCTCCATCTCTCCGTCATCGGCAGTCTGGTCTACTTCAAGGGTAACGCCTTAGACCATGCGGTCACCGAGGTGGGTGAGCAAATATTTTGCAAAAAAAAAACAAAAACAACAACAAATAAAATGACGTAAAATAGAAATATAGTATAATATTTCTAGACCGTGTGTGGTAAGAGTTCTTTTTGAGGGAAGTAAGCGCACACACAAATACACACATCTCTTCTCCCTCTCTTTAACACACACAAATACACACATCTCTCTCCCTCTCTTTAACACACACAAATACACACATCTCTCTCCCTCTCTTTCACACACACAAATACACACATCTCTCTCCCTCCCTCTCTTTCACACACACACACGCACACGCACACGCACGCATACACACACCAACAAATATCAGACAATTCTCACATTTCTCAATTTCACGAATGAACTCCTCTACTCTGCAAGTTTTACTTTGAAGCCATTCAATATTCAAACCGTTTGTCAGGGTATTCTATGAACGAGAAGCTGAAATGCTGAAAGAGTTTTAGTAGTGATCGGAGCAATGACGTGGAATAAGACGTAAAAGTTGAGTTATATTATGAGCGAGTAGTAAAATTATGATTTAGAGTTGAGTGACCTTATACGGAAAAGAGAAGTACTGTGGGGAGTTGGAGGCCGATAGGTTTTTTTTTATAGAGATGGGACGATACCAGTTTTTCAATTCCGATTCCGATTCATAAATTTTTATCTAGATTCCTAAATACTCGATTCTTACAGGAATAGGCCTACAATATAAAATTAAAAACTACTTTTAATTAACTAGACTTTTGAAACATTTTTGGCTTTATAAATCACAGTGATGATTTTAATTTATGCTTTAAAATTTTAAAATAAACTTCACCTATATGATGATTATTATTATTATTATTATTATTTACGTTGTGACAGTATATTTGCAAAGCAATCGCAATATATTTCTAAACGCAGGGTTGGTATCTGTTAATATAGAGGTTTGTTTTTGTTTCTGGAATGTATTGGGAAACATATTTAGAAATTGAAGCAAAACAACAATTTTTGAATTTTTGAATTTTGATTAGTACTTTTATAAGTTTTATTACAAAAATATATTAAGTAAATAACGATAAAAATTCTTACATGTATGGACGGCTTGTAATATCTGATATTCATTCATCTCTTAATAAAGCATTCACGATCATTTTCACGAATATTTTAGGAATCGAGATATCTTCTCGATAACCTCAAGAATCGGTAGGTATCGAAGAATCGAGGAATCAAATTTCCCATTTCTAGATTTTTTTTATAACAGTAAGCGAGTGGAGAGCTCGTCGTAACCAAGTTAATCTATTATAGTAAGGAGATAAATGATCATGCGGTCGAAGGTCAAATATAATCCTAACACATGAGTTTTTGAGTCTTTATAGTCCATTAGATTGAATAACATCTAAGGCGCACAACAGGGAGAAACCTCGTAGCAAAAGAGCGCAAAGATATGGATCAAAAGTGCACCTAGAGCTTGTATCAAAAGCTCAACAAGACCTTGTATCAAAATATCAAAAGCGCACATAGAGCTTGTATCAAAAGCTCAACAAGACCTTGAATAAAATTCGCACCTAGAGCTTGTATCGAAAGTGCATGAAGATATAGATCAAAAGCGCACCTAGAGTTTGTATAAAAAAGCTCAACTAAACTAGACCTTGTATCAAAATAGTACCTAGAACTTGTATCAAAAGCTCAACAAGACCTTGTATCAAAAGAGCACCTAGACCTTGTATCAAAATAGTACCTAGAACTTGTATCAAAAGCTGGACAAGACCTTGTATCAAAAGAGCACCTAGAGCTTGTATAAAAAACTCAACTAAACTAGACCTTGTATCAAAAGAGCACCTAGAGCTTGTATTAAAAGCTCACGAAGATATGGATCATAAGCTCCCCTAGACCTTGTATCAATAGCGCAAAGGAAAAAAACTGCATAACGTGGCAACATGGTAAACATGTGTTGTAAACAACCCTATTACTCTTTAAAATAATTAAAATAAAATAAAACACTAGAGGATTAGGTTAGGTTGGTTAGATTTCAGACACAATAGAACTCAAATTGAAATAATTCATAGCACAACTTCCTTCGGAGGGTAAGTAGAGTCGTGGGTCCCGTGTCAGTTGTGGCACGTAAAAGAACCCTGAAAGGTAGAAAAAAAAAATACCGTTCCCGGCAAAATTGGTGAGCTCTTTCATTCTCGCTCACAGAAATTCTCGCGTGCTGATACAACCAGTCGGTTTATAAAATGCACTTTAAATCCCACAAATGAATAAAATAAAAACAGAAATTGAAATAGATATGTGTCGTTTGTGAACGAACCAATAAGCGGTGTTGCCATATGGATCTCGGAGACTAAACAATGGCGCACTTATGGTGCAACTACAGTAGCCCCATGGCTTCTTTGGTGCTGACTGACAGCTGACTGCTTTGAAATGCTACCAGACCAAATTATGTATCCCTATGCCGAACCATATGATCTGCAAGTGTTTAGCAGTTGTCACTTCTGACAGTCAAAATTTAGGTATATACCTGAATGTTGACTGTCAGAAGTCAGCAGTGAACTGTCAGTCAGCACCAAAGAAGCCGTGGGGCTACTGTACCTTGTGTGCTTCTGATATACTCAAAATCAGGTAACATAATTTCGGACTGTGCGCTTTCAGTATGTAGCCCAGTGGCTTATCTAAGAAGATGGAAAATGCAGTAGAAGAAGGGAGGAGACCAAGGGAAAAGATCACGAATGAGATGGATTGATACAATAAGAAGAGATATTATAATAAAAGGAACAGAATGGCAGAAAGTGGAAAGTGGAGGGAACTCATAAACACACAGACCGGTCAGAATGCTAAAAGTGGTAAATGATTATGATGAAGAATATGTAGTCTTGCTGCCGGCTCACCTGTCAAATCATTAACGATTACATAAAAAAATAATTGAAATGAGGGCAGATAAGAGATGGGATGGAGGCGCAGTTAATATTCATTGGTACCAGCCTCGGTGGCCGTATGGTCTAAACTCTCTTGGTAGACTAGACTGCCAATGACGGGGAGCTCGAGGTTCGAATCTCTATCGGGAGTACTGATGGTGGTTTTTTATTCTCCTTCCACGAAAATGCGGGTACACTACCTTTATATAGCCTCCTTAATCCTTAAAACTACAATCGTGATTAGTACATAAGCGTATAACTCAAACCGGTAGTAAGACGCGGTGCTAAAAAAAAGTAGATACAATAACTTTTTCTAGCTGTCATAAATGTCCATTCTTAAGAAAATTAGGGTATATATTGTGTTTCCTGTAATACAAAGACCTCCGAAAGCAAGCGCAATGATTTAATTGAAAGAAAATATGCAGAGTCTAGTTAGTTTCCAAACAAAATATTTTATCTAGTTTTAATCGCATTATCTTCAAAACGTGAGCTATATTTTTCAACATCATTCATCAAAAAATGCTATATTATACATCCTTGCAGTGTAGCTAAACCTTTAAGTTTCGTTTCAAATTAATTGCTAATCAGATTATTTTGAAAATGAAGCTCGTATGACGTCCTTTAAATACATTTAATTAGATTATTGTCGGACATTTCCAACGGTAGAAAATATAAATATATCTCATAAGACAAAGTCAGAAAAAGTATCGTAGTAATCAATTTATACTGCAGTTTATACACGATCTCTCGATTAGCTGAAATAGCATATTAATTAAAAAAGAATGTTTTATGAATAGCTTTTAACTACGGACCATGAGATAAATTTCAGATAAGATAACTGGATACACTTGAGTTAAATTGGTGCATTATTAAATTTAAATTGTCCACTGCCTCTTACAACCCATCCGGACTATTCGAATATTTGCACTGATTGGGTATAGGACGAGAAAGGGATAGTTTTGAGATAATGTATCCCCCATTAGCGTTGAGAGATACATTTTAATCAAAAGCACCCAGCCGGGATTCTAACCCAGACCTCACCATCACCAACAAAACTTAAACCAGATGAGCCTTACACCTTATCCCGGTTGGATTTAGTGTGCGTGGGTAATCAATGTGGAAAAAAAGGAGAGCCCGCATTTTACCAACAATAAATATTTTGGCTACGCCAGAAGTTGAACACGGAACCCTTAGTTTAGTAGACAATCAAATGAGGCGTTAAGAGAGTTATGTTGCTAATAAGCTGTTCTATTTCACGTTAAAAATCAAGAGACTCTGATTGGTACTAAATAAAACGATTTCCCCGGCGTCAGGGGCCACATAGTCTGAGGCGTCACACTCGTGTTAAGACTAGACTAGGAAATCGGAGTTCAGATCCCGGTCGGGTGTATCTAGGGTGGGTTTTTCCAAAATTGTATTCCACTCTCCTTCCACGCAAATGTGGGTACACTTCCTTTAAATTCATCCTTACTCATCCCTAACTCATTAGAGTAATTATATCTGCGTATAACCTGAACAAGTAGTAAGACGCGGTGGTAAAAGAAAAAAAGCATGCTATTGAGTAATGTGTGTATAGTTTTTATAATGTTAAGTTCTCATTAAAAATCAACAAAATTTACCAATTTAAAAAAAAATACCAAGTAGTAAATTTTGCGAAAACATTTAATTCCCTGTTAGTTCACGTATGTAGAATAACAAACCCAATTACTACAATCAAATTCAAATAGTTTTGATATTAATTTTTATGTGCAGTGCCAAGTTAAATTTCACAAAAAAAAAGTTCGCGATATTTCGATGCCTCTATTCATCTTCTGGCGTATGAATTGCTACAGCACTCTTAGCAGACGTGTGAATCAAGCTTCAACCAATGTTGTTGATGAAACGTTATGACGCTCTCGGTGAAAGTGCTAAAGTTTCGCCTTTCCTCTCGAGGTTTTAAAAAAAAAATTTATTCAGGGTACAGAGTAATTAGTTAATTGCCCTGCCACCACCCTTACCCCTTCTCCCCCTCTTTTAGACACCATCGCGTCCTTCCATCGCCCGGGGGAGTACTGTTNGCCCCCCCCCCCCCCCCCCGGTAGCCTTTGCTGAAATATTCATGATGCTCTTCTTTAGTGCTCTAATCTCTCTCTCTCTTTATTTGCGAGGGAAAACTGTCCAATGGGGTAACTCGAAAGAACTCGACGCTGTAACTAGGAATTACAGCTCTGCTTTATCATCGGTTTGGTTTTCAGTGAAGTATAAGCCGACGTGTACAAATGGTTCCAATAAAAATTACATATATTTCAGTTAATACAAATATTTTTTTTCTCTCTTTTTTTTAAACGGATTAATTTTAGAATAAATTATTACATCAATACATGACATTTACACTAACTTAACCTAGAATGACAATAACAAAAAAAAGAGCGTAAGTTGGGATGGAATGGGACGTGGAAAAAGGCCAGTGTTTTTGCAGTTTTTTATGGCAAAAATAAATAAAATATTGCTCCAGTACAAAAGTAGAATTTAATTTTCTTCACATGGTGACCTAAAAAGTTCTTGAATATTTTTCAAGGGTGTTCTGGAATTTCATGACAATGTTTTCGTTTACTTTAAAATGTTTGTTAGATACTGCCATTATGCTTGTGACAGATACTCAGGGACAGTTGATATCAGCAGGTGATGAAAATTAAACTCTAATTTTGTACTAGAGCAATTTCCTATTTATTTTGGACAAACAAATGTTTTGCCATAAAAACTGAAAAAAAAAACACTGGTCTTCCTTGCGTCCCCTTCCATCCCACCTTAAGTTATTTTTTAAGATTTTTTTTTTTGCTCAACGTCCTGGCCTCCGCATTTAAATACACTAATGACATATGAAGCTATGTAGAATTTTGATTAACTGCATCCGCATTTGCGTGGAGGCAGACTGACAAACGTTTAGGAAGAACATCCACAGCCCACCCTGTTGGAATTCGAGCCCCCACATCTCCATCACTAGGAAAACAGAATGTATGAGCTTGACGTTTACTCCGTGAGCCGAGCGATGCATGTCTTTGTTGATATTTGGTTCAAGTTGCCCTTTTTCTCTAAATTTACTTTGATTGTTTTTAAACCTTATTCTGTGCTTAGACCGACACCTTGGCTCATTCGGTAACGTGTACGCCCACAAAGGTTCAATTCACGGCATGGCTGAAAAAAATTATCATTGGGTTAATGTTGGATTCCTTTCTCTCAGTGATCTGGGGACTGGGTGTTGTGTCTGTTCTAAATTTGAGTTAGCTTATAGGTCGTGTGCTGATATAATCAGTTGATTCAGTGAGTGCGCTTCAAACAATTCAAATAATAATAAAAAATATTTGGCACTAAATGTGTAGACTATATCTTCTGAGAAGATTCTTCGACGAATCAAGTCAAACCCATTTCTTATCTGTATGATTTTGGGAACGACCTCTTCGTGGAAACAGTTGCCGTTCAATAATTCGCGGAGAGCATTTCTACGAAGCTGATTTGAATATAATTTAATTGGAACAGTTGGCTGATGGGTATGTCGGGCGCAAAGCCCGACAATGGCCAATGGACGGATTATTTGCTCAATCCTAGGATTCTATTCAATTTCGGACTTTGGCCGTCTCCAAACAGCCAAACTTAGGAGTGTGGAATTTCTAAGTGACCAAAGCTTGAAATAACATTTTTGAATAACATTTTAGTTTGTTTCTCGATCAGACTGTACGGGTGGCGAGCGCCCAATTTTTAGCAACCACATGAATCCAAGAAGGCAAGTAGATCTCATTGATATGCAAACAGAACTGGACAGATGTATTTTAAATTATCAAGACCACCTGACAAAATTTGTTTTTTTGAAGCCTAACATAACCTAACCTAACCTAACCTAACCTAACCTAACATAGACTAACCTAAGCTAACGACTTTATTTTCAACTTTGGTCGTTTAATAACTGCACTATCCTAGGTTTGGCTGTTTTGAGACCGCCAAAGCCTGAAATTGAATAGGACTTCAGGCTTTGGTCATTTTAAAACATCCAAACCTATGATTGAGCAAAAAATCCGTCCATTGGCCGTTTTCGAGCTTTGCGTCCAACAGATACACTATATGAGAAAGTTTTCGACAGTTGTGTCGTTATATTTATTTAATCATTATTTTACTTTACAATGGAGTTATATATTGTTTTTACAAACTTACTTTTTCATGTAAGAATTAAATTTGGATATCTCAAAACAAATGAACAAAGGCTTGTGTTTTGCTGTCTTCCTTTGAAGTTAATGTTTTAGTATACCTTGACTGTGATTTGGTTGATTCGATGTTGTTTTTCAGTCGCTGCTAATGATTAATTAGCAGCCGCGGTCGTACGTATTGACAAAGGCGCTAATAGTCACTTAATGACGAGGCACCTTTGAACAATAACATTACTCACGTAATTGGATGATCCGTCTAGCGTGTTATTCAAAGGAAAAAAAGGGGGTGAGGGCGTAATTTTTGGTGGTTCCCCTCTCCCCCCTTTTTTGTGTGTGTGTCAAAGGAAAGACGAATCGACAAAAGTTTGCTACAATCAAATCTCGACATGTTGGTTTTAACCCTTGAGTGAACCAATTTTATATTTTGTCCTAGATTTTACTAACAAGGGGAAGGTGGGAAAGAGAGGGAGAGTATTTTTAAATTAATAAAATATATTAATTAGGGTAACAAGATAAACCAATTTTTTATCATCGTGTCTTACTACCTGTTCAGGTTACAAGCATATAATATGATAATTACTCTAATGGGATATTGATGAAGAAGGAAGCAATTTAAAGGTAATCTATCAGCATTTGCGTTGAAGTAGAGTGGTAAACCATTTAAGGAAAACCACCCTCAGTAGAACCGACCGGGATTCGAACCCCGATCTCCCTGTCCTCAGTACACATGTAATTATTCTTTGCACCCCCCCTTTTTTAAATTGTCTGAAATAAAAAGTACCAACTAAACCATTAGAAATTTCTTCATAATATTCCTATAGCCATCTATTTAATCTAACCTCATTTGGGTGGAAACAGATTGGGAAACCATTTATGTAAAACAACCCTCATTAGACCCGACAGGGATTCTAACCCCGATCTTCCCGTCATCAGCAGCCAGTCTAACAAGAAAGTGACACTCTAGAGAGTCTAGACTCTAGACCATTCAGCTACTTAAGCTGGTAACATAATTACAAAAATATATTTTAAAAATCCAATTTTGTCATATAGTAATATAATTATGTTCTTCTCTACTAAAACATTTAAATAACAATATAGGAAGGTTAAAAATAAATTTAATTTTTTTAAAGACATATCATTGTGAAGGCTGTTGTTCCCGCAAGTTCACGTACCCTTTGAAATCCATCGACGGACCCCTTTAAGGTCGTGGGCCCCAGGCTAAGAACCCCTGGTATATCTCGACATTATTACAAGACAAACCAAACAACCCAAAAACCAGTCACCCGTATCGGTGGTTGAATGGTCTAGCGCGTGTCCTCGCGTCGGACTAGATTTCCTGGGTTTGAATCACGGTCGGGTGGGCTGAGCGGGACTCTACATAAATGGCTTTCCACTCTTCCTCCACGCAAATGTGGGTAAATCTACTCTATATACATATCCTAATAGCGTGATGACTGTATGCGTATAACCCCAATGTGTACTAAGATGCGGTGTAAAGAAACCACTAGATCGTTAAGGTGCGGCCGAAGGGGGCGGAAGTATTTTTTAAGTTTTTATAAAATTGAAATTTTTTTGCTAAAATAAATCAAAAATCTCTCCAGTAGCAACATAGAGTTTAGTTTTATGCACATGCTAGTATCAACATATTTTGAATATCTGTCAAGGGTGTCCTGAAATTTTGTCAAAGCTTTTTCTCTTCATTTAAAAAGTTTTGACAAAATTCCAGGACACCCTTGACAGATATTCAAGATCTGTTGATACTAGCATGTGTATAAAACTAAACTCTATGTTGCTACTGGAGAGATATTTGATTTATTTTAGCCAAGTAAAATTTAATTCTGTAAAAACTATAAAATTACTCGCGCTCCTTTTTTGCCGCACCTTAAGCTCCCTCTTAAATTAATATGTGTTGACATAATAACTAAACATGTTCAACATTTAGTCATGGTTTCCATATAATTACACCAGTTTTCAATCCTATTGATAGCCGGCCCCGTGATGTGGTTGTCAGTGCACCTAGCTAAAAGCCTAGGGGACACGGGTTCGATTAACGGCTGGCACCTTGGGGAATAATCCCAACGGTCACCAGGGGTTGGTTAGTCTTAAGTTAGGTTTAAGTGTTTCTACTTGATCCACACTCTCATACTCACTATCACCATCATCTCATCTCATCGGGACATGGAAAGAGTCTCTACGGAAAGGATGTACCATTAGTACATTCGGGCGTCCCCTGGGCTACGGTACATTAGTACTGACTAATATTTCCCCTACTGGGCTACGATTGATGTAGCCAAGACACGCAATATTATATTAATCCTATTAATAAATCAATGCTGGTGACATTCTATCATTTAGACTCTTCGTCTATTTTTCCTCAAACCAACCTACTTAAAGCGTTTTATTAAGAAGCACTACTGATGAAAAAAATCATCCAATTTGATGAGAGCTTTTTTTTTTACAGGACTCCAAATCTTTCGTACACAACCGCCAATCATCCAACGTCTCCAAACGGGCCTCGATCCAGAGACATCCAAAGGTAAGACATAATCCCTTTTACAGTCTCGATCGTAGCGGCCTCTAAGCAAAGATAGTTTCATTGCCAGACCACGGATTAGAATCAGTGGTGGTGGAGCCGGGGGTGGGGGAGGAGCGGGTGGAGGGGTAATTATCCCCCCCCACTCAACCCTCCCAAAAAAATTAGCTAACTCTAGATTTATTTCACTACCCGCTAATATTCTCGAATATGATACACTTAAAAACCAACTTCAAAATTTATTTTATAGAGGCATTTAACTTTCAAAAACTTTCCGCGGGGGAGAGGTTTGGGGACGATCACTTAAAATATCTTCTAAAGATATTTAATCTTCAAAATATTTACAGTTGAGGAAAACTCCACTCCAGACACAGTAGCTCTACCAACTGCGTTTTTTAGTTTCTCATTAAAACGCAAGACACATTTTTCACAAGACTCTACAGACTCAGCCATTACGTCGATCGCTAAAAGGGAGAACCTTTTATAAACAACCACTATCGTATAACCCGAACGGGTAGTAAGACGCGGTGCTAAACAAAATAAAAATAAAATAAAGTCATGCCCGATATTCTACTGACCGAGGGCCGCGTAAGTTCTTGGTGAGTTGGCCGGTGGGCCACCCATATCTGACATTTATAGGACCTAATGCCCAAATATAGTTAAAATGGTCCAAGGCATAATTCTCGCAATTGACTAGACGGTCAGTGACGGGGAGATCGGGTTTCAAAATCCCGGACGAGTTTATTCATAAGAATTTTATTTTTCCTAAATTGTTTTCCACCCTCCCTCCAAGAAAATTTGGGTCCACTTCCTCTAAATGTCACCTTTCTCATTCATAGCACATTAATATAATTAGTTCATATGTGTTCAACCCAAACGGGTAGTAATACGCCGGGACAAAACCACAAAAAAATTGTTTGCACCACGTTTTACTATCCTTTCAAGCTAAACGCATACTTTTAAGCTAATATGTTAGGGAAGAGGAAGGTGGAATTTTAGAGGAGGTGTACCTGAATTTTCATGGAGGGAGAGTAGAAAACAATATTTAAAAAAAACCTTAGTACTCCCATCCGTGACTCGAACGCCGATTTCCCCGTCATCGGCAGATTAGTCTATAGCCAAAGTGACACCTTAGATCATGCAGCCTCCGAAGTGGGTAGCTATGTAATTATTACCTACATTATACAAGAAGCAAGACGGCTGCAGGCATACCAATATATCACTCCGCTGGCCGATTCAATAAAATTCCTTAAGATATTGTAAAATCTTCTACTTATAGTTCCATAAAATTTCTAAGTTCTAAGTTTTTGAAATTATCTCTCATTTAGTAAGTAAAGAGCAGCCGACATTTAAAGAATGTGGCTATATTCGTTCATTTTATAAGATGTAAGACTTGGTAACACTTAAAAAATAAATGGTACGAAATAATCGCACAAATTTTCTCATATCGTGAAGTAAAATTTTCAAAAATAGGTTCTCATTAAACTACCTTTAATTGAGATTTCCTTATAAAAACAAACACATCACCTTGTTAATCACTTTAAACACTATTTGTATATACATTTTAATCTAAATTGTTCAAATAGTTTTAACAAATTTCAAATTTTCAAAAATATGTTATTTTTAAACTACCATAAAATTATATTAATTGTAAAAATCAAAATTGTATTCTAATTTAATATGAAAAAAAATTCCCAGATACCTATTTTGAACTCGATCTTTAAGGCCAATTTCAAAAAATATCTAATTGTACATAATTTATTATAAGTAAACTTCCCTTAAATTAACTTTTTTCTTATTTAAAATTTGTACACAAATAATCCGAAGAGCATTTGTTCACTCGGGGATTATGATCTTAACATCAAATTTTTTTATAAGTTTTATTTTAATTACTTCATAATTATTTTATATTATGAATTATGTATTTTTTTATATTATTAAGTGAAAAATCAGAAATTATGAAGAGTGCTTAAAAAATAGATGAGTTGATTAGTTGTAAAACAAGAGTGAAACAATGTACTAATAAAACATAAATTTCCTTATAAATTAATTCTAAATTAATAAAAGAATACTGTTTTGCGAAATTATAGTGAAAAGGAAAGAAAGACACTGCCAATCCTAAAACATAACCGGTTGGAGCTATGTCTAAAATATACATGATACACACGTATACTTACACAAATATACAAATGTATACATACACACGTATACTTACACAAATATACAAATGTATACATACATACATACACACGTATACTTACACAAATATACAAATGTATACATACATACACACACACAGCGCTAGATTATTATTATTATTATTATTATTATTATTATTATTATCATTATTATTATTATTATTAGCACCGCGTATTACTACCCGTTCGGGCTATACGCACTTACGCTAATGTGTAATGGTAGGGTGATTGTGAGATGAAATGGAGGACCTACAGCTTAACGTGGAATCCGAACCACGGTGGAGACCTGGTATTCCTCACATTCACAGGTTGTGATTAATACACGTCTTGTCAGAGGTGAAGGAAGGGTTTGGCAATCAGATAAATCTGTGCCGGGACCGAGGATTGAACCCCGGACCCTCAGCACAGAAGTCTGACACCTTACCCCTAGAGCACCAGGTCACCCACAGCACTAGAGAGAGCTAATACATTCTATCAGTTGTGTCAAGCACAACAGGCTAGAACAAAATCCCATTGAGTAATAAAGAGAAAGTTTAACAGAATTTGTTAATAGATATGCACACCTACTTATATTTATTTTAGAAAACAAGCATACATTATTATTTATCACGTAAAATAGTCCCTATATATCAATTTTTACCAAAACCTTTAGAGATAGTTTCAAAAATATTCTAATATTTACAAAAAAATCACACCATTTAACTACTATAAAATGTTTTTCTTAGAAAAACAAATATATAATTATTTATAATGTAAAAAACTTACCAGATACCCATTTTGAGCCAAATCGTTAAAGACATTTTGAAATATTATATTTTTTAATAAACCAGTCGTCAGCTACCCTTAAACAAAATTTCCCTTAAAAAAACAAGTATACAGTTTTATTTTTCATGTCGAACACGCTCAAGATATACATTTTAAACTAATCAGTAAATTACACTTTAACGAATCTTTAACAAAAAATTAATAATATAGTGTTATTTGGGAAGTCGAACACTCCCTATATATCCATTTTAATCAAAATCTTTGGAACTATTTAAAAAAAATTTGTAATTAAAAAAATTACTCATCGGTAAACTATCCTTAACTTGAGCGCTAGATTAAAAAATCTTCTTCTGAAGTATTGCCCTCTGACAGATAAATATTAACTTTGAACAACATTCATAAAACCATTTAATAAATGTGGCCAGAACAGACAGACATGGAGACATACAGAATAAGTAAAATCCACTTTTCTTTTTGTTCGGACACAGATAAAACGCAATGATTCATCATAATCTTAAGTTATAAAATGTTCACGATTATAATACTTTCTCTTGATAAGAGAAAAGTAAAAATAGTATACAGTAACTTTTTAGATGTCCTAAAATATCCAAGTTACAGCTAACTGACAATAGACAAGACAGTTGCATTTGTGCGATGTTGGCCCATTTATTATTTCACCTTCATCCCAGGCTCATTTTACATCTTTTTTATGTGCACCTGCAAATAAATTATACTTAAAAGTGACATCATTCTCTCTACGTTATACCCTCCCCCCCCACTTCCCTCTTTTTTTAGTGTGATTTTGAAAAATGTATGTGTATGTGGTCCTTTTTCATGTAAGCCCTTGCTGACAGCTCATATTAGCGAGCTTGATGTGAGAATCTATGTAGGAGAGGCGCCATAAAAAACTGATTCTGAACGCAAAGTCAAATATTTTTATTTTGTAACCAGACTGGAATTGTATTATATATACAAATATTTTCGCTTGTGATCTTTCTTTAACAATTCCTCAATGATTCTCGTTTGTAAAAACTGCAGGGGCCGTATTCTATATTTCTCGAATCTGAATCCAGAATTTTCTTTCGAATCTCCAATCCAAATTCGAATTCTCGAATCTTCAAAAGTACATTTTTAGTTTGTCAAATAATTGAGAAGTATATTTTTAAAAAAAGCAAACAAATTGACATAAATAAAATAATAAAAATCTATAAAATAAAAATTGATGATTTTGTTCTTTGATTTTTTTCATAAATGAAGCTAAATTGTAATATTTTTTTCTAACTTCACGCATCTATATAGTTCCTAAAAAATTGTATCTGAGTTCCATCTAACTCCTTTATATTTAGATTCGAGATTTTTTTTTTTTTGCGAGATTTTCAAATATCAAATTTCTCGAATACCATAGGTTTCGAGCGTCCCATCTCTAGTAAAAAGTTATGGAAACCAAAATGTGTCAAAAAATAACCTCTTTGCAGCTCTGTTGGAACCGAACCCTTTATGCTCCGTTCCATTACGCGTGTGCCTGTTAACATTGTACGCATTTAATTACACTAATTGATTAGAGATGGGGAAGGTATGATTTAGTGGCAAATAGTTGAAGAAATATCACACTCAGTACATTCGGTAGAGACTCGAACCCCGGTTCGCTGAACTAGATGAGTTTGACATTTATCCCTCGTGCCCACCGGTGCGGCTCATTCTTACCTCATGCGGTTCGACTGATTAAAACTCTTGTACCCGTTTCGGTGGCCGCGTGGTCTAAGGCGCTTCTCTCACAGTAGACTAGACTGCCGATGACCAGGAGATCTAGTTTCGAATCTCGGTCGGGTGTACTGAGGGTGGTTTCCCCCAAATGGTTTTACACTCTACCTTCCTCGTAAACGCGGGTACAATTCCTCTCAATATAATCTTTCTAATCTCTAAAACCACTAGCGTAATTAGTAGATAAGCGTATAACCCAAACGGGTAGTAAGGCGCGGTGATAAAATAAAAACCTCTCATGTGAAAAATAAATGGTACGGCGCACCGCACAGACTTTCTCTCTCTTTCTATAAACTCGTAAGATTTCTGAATGGAATAATGTACATTATATCATCACCACTCCACATAAGAACACGCATAAAATAATATACAATGATATATAATCAATGAGAAAAGAGGCGCATCTTTGTCNAGCCGATTTTGAGAAAATCGACTTTTTCTCTTTTTTCCCTTCAGTAAACTACCCTTAATTTTAGGGGTAGATATCCAATTCCAAAAACCCCTCGGGGCAACCCTATGAAAACCCTAGATATCAAGTTTCAGCTCAATCGGTAAAATAGTTTAGGCTCTAGTTGGAGGTACAGACAGACAGACAGACGGAAATTCAAAAACCACTTTTTCGGATTCAGGAAGTCATGAAACGTCAAAATTCATCAAAATCTCGAGTTCGATTTTTTTGACGATCACCATACTTTCTCTACCTGTAAGATAGAGAGAAAGTAAAAATAAGGACTAAAAGTAAGATATCCCAATTTTGGTTCCTATTCGTGGATACGTTTTAACGCGAGGGACTTAAATCTAAAAAGGGTAGGGATGAGAGGGGTTATTCGAACGAATAACAGGAGGGTTCGTCATAAGAGGGGGATTTAAACCCACTTTTCATGGAAACAGATCCTCCCCCCCATCACTCCTCCCCTTAATCCCAGTGCAGGCTTCTATGTCTCGAGTATTCCCCATGTTCCGTGCCAGTCAGGCACGCCAGTCAAGAAGTACGCTGGCGTTTTGTTTTGTAAGGTTTGAGGGATTTTATTCCTAGTGAGTGTGGACATAGAGAGTTAATGAATGATAAAAAAAACTCCATGGCGTCAGCCCGGAATCGAGCCTTACCAATCGAGTGGCTGCTGTTGGTGAAGATAGTACCAACTTCTGAGGATAGAGGGTGTCATGGGGTCCGAACAACGAGCCCTCCAGCCGTTAATATCGGTATTTTAGACCGAAGCCGCTAATTCTTTATTCAAGTAGCTCCTCATTTGTCCTCACGAGGCTGAGTTGAGCCCGTTCCAGACCCCACTGTTTCACAGAAAGTCTGGAAGCACCGGGAATCGAACCCGGAACCTCTTGATCTGTAGCAAGGAACTCTGACCATTTTACTATAGAGGCAGTCAACAAAGAATTAATGATATATTTAAAAATAATAATAATATCATAAGAAAAAGTAGGCCTATTACTATTATTATTATTATTATTATACTATAAAGCCACACGGCTGACTCACTCACTGACATTAATGTTTACCCACTTCCAGATGAGCTAGAAACTTGAAATTTGGCAAACTTATAGCTTCTAGCCTGTAACCGACGGGAAAATTCCAAAAAGTTTTAAAAAAATACTTTTTTTTAGCCCCCGAAACAAATTCAAAATGTCGGAGCAACTTTAAAGTCGGTGCGGACCTTTCTTTGGAGGTCTCTTGTGGCTAAACGGTTAAGACCTATCAAAAAAGTCTCTGGAATTACATTAGTTTACAACCACTTGCAAAGAAAACTCACTGGGGGTTTGGGGGCGGAGCAGCCAACGAGCAAAGCGAGTACTGTTCTATGTTGATGAGCTCCTCTAGTCTGGTTCGCTGGTGATGAGGAGATAGGGGTTCATATCCTGGGTACTCTCCTAATTTTTATTATTTAAAAATTAAAATAATTACATGATTGCATTACTTTATATACTGAAGTAGTAATAATAATAATAATAATAATAATAATAATAATAATAATAATAATAATAATAATATTGATTCACTCTTTATGATAGAACTAGTCAACATTTACCTCCAGAAGTATTTTGGCTGTTTTAAATTAATTTTTGCGGGAACTTCTTTGAAATGACAATAAAAAGTCATGTCACTTCACAATTTTTGTATATACATATAGGTTTTTTGTGTTTACGTGTAAGTTAATATCTTACTACGATTTGGTGAATAGAATACAGTTCTGATGCCATATGACCTTCAGTACGGTTGTTGCATGCTAACCCAGTAAGTAACTTGTAATAAAACATGACATTGATCAAATAAATAACAAAATATTTTTCACATTTGTTCATAGATGGCAGAAGTGTCGAGTATCATTGCTGCACTGTATATTATGCTCACACAAAATAGATCCTTTAGTTACGGAGAAACAGCTCTAGCGTGATGAGGTTGATATGTGTTTATAGATGGCAGTATATAACATGTGTTGACGCCGACATTGTTTTATGGACGTGAAACGTGGGTTTGTCAGGAGAAACACAAGAGCAAAGTGAATGAGGTTGGAATGAGGTAATTAGATCGATGTGAAAGAAGTGCCTCACGTTGTTTTTTAAAACATGTTGAGAGGATGAGTTTGAATCGAGTTACGAAGCAAATATATGAAGGTAGAGTGTGTGAATCAAAAGGAGGTGGTAGGCCATTTAAGATATGGCTAAATGTGGTAAACGAAGGTTTGATAAATAGAAACATTAAGAGTTTTAAGTATAAGAGAGCATGTATGACTCGGTGTATGGATGTTGTCGAAGCGGAGTATGCAAGGATAGGGAAGTGTGGAGAAAGTTAATGAGGATGGGGTTAAGTACGGAGTTGTTTTTTTAGCTATATGCACAGTTTCTTACCTATCCCGTAAAGGAACGGTGTGATTAGGTATGAATGTAACGATATATTGAAAAAATCACTTCGGTGGGTAATATGAAATACAAAGGTAATTTGAAAAAAAAAAATGATTCACAATAAAAATACAAGGAAATTAGCCAAATTTATTGATTTAAAATGTTAAAAAAAACATCGAAATTGGAAATGCCATCGAAGTATGCCACGTCATTACTTTCAAAAGTCACAAGTGTAATTGATTTTTTCGGCACCGGCGCAATCATTGTGAGACCACATCAAAAATTGTCAACACTGCACCCAAATTTCTCCTCTTTGATCTTCAGGAAAATTTGATGTTGCAAAAAAGAATGCACTCGGCTTCATTGTCATTTGGGTTTGTGTCAGGTATAAAGGCAAGTTCTGAAGATTGGTCTGAATGAAAATACTCATTTTCACTGCTTGACTCTCCTTGGATTTTTTTAAAAATGTTTGGTATCATTAATTACCAGTTTAATTTTCTTTCTTGGCACAGGAATACTCTCTTTAAAAATCTTCCTGTTTACACGTCTAGAATCTTTCTCGCTTTTTGTTGTTCTTCTTTTAAGTTGTTTCGCATAAATTTCCATCTCCAGCCGTGTTTTGTTCGGAGATTAATTTAGGACTAAAGCAATTACTCATTTTCTCTCTTTATTCGAGATTTTCTTTTTAGGTGGTGGAGTTTTTATATACGACGCGGTAGGACAAAATCAGGAGTTTTTGAAGAACGAAGTCACTGGTTCAAATGCTAATTTTTGGAAACTAGTTTTTTTGGGGGAAGGGGGGCTAGTAGATATAGTTGCAGCCTCAGTCATATTGTTCTTGGCTTTATTATTTTAAATCAAACACTTGAAGCAAAATATTATCATCAGGGCACTGGATTTAGTTATCAAATTTTGGGTGTTTATTAGATCCAGGTTCATTCTCAGCTGCATTTTCCTGGTTTGCGACCGTATTTTTTTCAACTGAGATGTATTTCTCTCCACTAGGATTTGTGCTAGTTCAGTTAAGAAGTAATGGAATAATAATAAGCTTATTTACAGGGTAGATACAAGTAAATTTAAAGCCATTAACTGCTATAAGGGCATATCACCCCTATACTATTTCAAATCAGTGCTTCCAAAAAGTTCCATCATATCGAACTTACCTAGTGTCCATGAACTGTGTCTTAACCACCAAGTCTTGAACAGTCCAATTTTCATAGGAATTTTAAGACCCAAATTGATAGGTCTAATATTTAATTATATAGTTAATGCTATTTTTTGAGATATTTGGTACTATCTTTCCAAAGTGACATTTGAAGATCACATGACTTTATGTATGAACACGTGAAAGTAGATCTGGTAACTATTCTACATGCTAGGTAAGGCCTTTCATCGTGAAATTATACTGTAGTTGGTATCCCTGCCCACTCACATCTCTGTTGTCATAGTCTCGCTTACAACTCTAGGGTGTGCTCCAAGGTCAAGAAGGTCCCATGACGACTTGACGAAGCTGTCACGTGCTCAGCGTGTAAGAATGGTTAGGGACACCGACCTCTGGGTCTAGTGGGACATGACTCACAGGCTGAGGTTATTTTTCAGCCAATCCCCAGGCAAATGCCGGTGCATTTCCTCAAACCTCAACCCTCATATTATTTAGTGTATGATACGGATAGTCTTCCTAAGCACAAAAAGTATTACATTTTGTCCTCATCCAGTCTCGAACCAAAATCTCTCGGTGGTATGGAGCACGATGCATGAACGACTTAGACCATGGTTGGAGACCGTTGTTTTTGTATTTGTACAAACTTTCAAAAATAACTATAATATTCTTATTATTTTTTATTTTATAAAAAAAGGTCACGATTCCTGATGTTTCTTTAGATTCATATTCTCGGTTTCGATTATTAAATTTTAGATTCGAATTTTACTTTTCATCGACCCCCTTGGAGAGAGAAATATAGTGATCGTAAAAAAACAACTAAATTTGAGAGTTCGATAAAAAGAAAGTTTACGTTTCATTTTCTGAACCGACTGATTACATCAGCACACGACTTGTAAACTAACTTAAATCTAGAACATACACAACATCCAAAACCCGCAGCCGTTAGTTCATCACTGTAAAATGGTAAACCCACATTTTACCTTTGATAAAAATGTTGACCATGCCAGGAATCGAACCCGAATCTCTTAGTTCAGTAGACATACACACGATACCAACTAAGCACAGGCGTCATACCTCACAACGTTTCTCTCTCTCTCTCTGTATCTCAGCCTAGAACCAAAACTATTTTGCCGATTGTGCTAAAACTTTGTATCTAAAGTTTTCATGAGGTTTCCCCCAAGGACTTTTTTTTTAGAATTAGATACCTAGACCTAAAATAAAGGGTTTATTACTGAAGCGCAAAAAGAGAAGAAATCGATTTCATAAAAATACGCTCTATTGATTTTGATTTAACTTTGTATCAAGGAACTGTTTTAACAATGCAAACAAAATGGCAATTCCAGTTTTGTCACGAACATGAATTGAAGTGTACTATAGAGAAGCGTAATTTTTTTTTCCAATTTTGATATCTCCTCAACTATTTGAGATATGAAATAACTTAACATAGTAAAGTTAAGGTACTTTTTAAAAATATCAATCTTAAATTTGAAATATAATTTTTATAAAACCAACAGTTTCTGAGCTATAAGCAAACATTTATGAAACTTCTTGAAATGTGAGTTTTATTGTTATATTATTTAGTGGACACAGATATTCCTCTTTTCTCAATGTTTCTGTAACAGGGTCGATTATTTATTTTGTGCTCATTGGTGGAGTGTCCCTGCAACAATGTATATTATTTCGTTTTACAAATCTTAAGAGTTTTTTTAGTAAATTTATCTATTTTATTTAAGATAAAAGAGAGGTAGTTTAAGAAATATACCCGCATTAGTTTGTAGAAAGTACTAACACACCACAGTATTAAATCACATTTGAAAAAAATTAGATTAGAACCTAGACCTTCTCTTCACAGGAAATCCAGTCTATTAAGGAACTTACGCCTTGGACTGCGCGACCATTTTGATCCTGTCAATTTTTCAAGTGGTAAATCATGAGTAAGGCTGGAGATAAATGGAGCTCCCGTAACAAAACAGACTATCATCCAAACCCGTGAGCAGATTGCGTGATACTTACTGTAGGCAAATTCATTGATGCGTCTGGTGGGGTATGGTGGGGGGGGGGAAAGGGGTTGGGTAAGAATATTTGTATAGGGTCACAAGGGGTAGTCCCCACCCGAAGATTGGCGCCATAGCCTCAGTGGTTCTGGAGATGCTTCTGGAGGTTTGGGAGCTGTAGGGCGGGGCATTTTTGACTCCCGGTAAAAAATTGTTGTCATTTTAATAGCGGTTGCAGATCTTCAGATCGACGTATTTTCATTTAAGTACTAATTTGTCAATTTAGACCTATAAAACAGGTCACTAAAAGGTCTGACAAGAATATTCACTTCCGTATTAAAGAGATTGATTATGCATGTTGAGTAGACATTTAATATGAAGAGCCTTTTATGTAAAACATATTTTGGGGGAGAGAGTAACCATCGGTAACATTTTAATGTCATTATTAATATTTTGTAGGTATTAATAATATCTATATAAAGATAAATATGTAAATCACATTACTTGAGGTATGATTATATGAAAATAGTTTTATTAATTGTTGGGGCTGTCATTTAATGTTATTTATCTATTTGAGATATTTAACATGCACTTTCTGAACCGACTTATTATATGAGCACACGAGAATTTCTATGAGCGAGAGTGAAAGAAGGACCTACCCATTTTTCTGGGTAAGGTATTTTCACATAACTTCCAGGGTTCTTTTACATGCCACAATGGACATGTGACTGATGGCTTTACTTCCCCTCCGAAAGAAGTTGTGTGACGGATTTTTATCGCTCAAGAGAAATCCATCCATCTCAGCTGGTTTTGAACCCACGAACATTAGGTACTGAGGAGATCACTTTTACCCCTAGACCACAAAGGTCGACTTATTTAGTGTTTCTCCTACCAGAATCTGACCATATTTATGATTTTTTGACGTCACTTTTTCGTAATTAATTGTGACGATCCAATCATCAAGACCAATTTAGCTATATACTCGGATTCCTTCATATCTTCCACTACTGACTACAAGAGAAACAGTGAGTCAGCAGAAAATAACAGCAATTTTTCAACTTGGGAGGATGAGTCATTTCTCTCCAGCTTGGTTGTTTAATGATGCTTGATCACGTTTAAATAATATTTTCTTAGCGCTTTATTTTTATTTTAGCAAACCATTTATGTTCTTTAGGTTAGAAATTTTGTTTTGCAAAAAAATATCGTTCTAGGACATTTAATATTTCTATTGCTAAGTAAATAAAAAGGGGTGACACAATCATCTATTCTTTCTTATATCATATCTATTATAGTTTGTTAATTTTTTTTAAATAGCCCATCGGCAAAATTCCTTAAAAAATTTTTTTAAAATAAATTATACTTTATTATTTATAGTGCAAAATTCTCCCTAGACACCTATTTTAAACAAAAACGTAGAATCCATTTTCGAATTTCAAATTTTCCAAAAATTATTCTTCAGTAAGTTACCCTTGAATGAGTTTGCCCCCTGCATGCCAGAGCATGCTCGGACATGCCAGCCACTCGCACGCCACTAGCGCCCCCCTCCACTCCTTGAGTTCCAGAGCATGCTCGGACATGCCAGCCACTCGCACGCTGCTAGCGCCCCCCTCCACTCCCTGAGTGCCAGAGAATGCTCGGACATGCCAGCCACTCGCACGCCACTAGCGCCCCCCTCCACTCCCTGAGTGCCAGAGCATGCTCGGACATGCCAGCCACTCGCACGCCGCTAGCGCCCCCCTCCACTCCCTGAGTGCCAGAGAATGCTCGGACATGCCAGCCACTCGCACGCCACTAGCGCCCCCCTCCACTCCCTGAGTGCCAGAGCATGCTCGGACATGCCAGCCACTCGCACGCTGCTAGCGCCCCCCTCCACTCCCTGAGTGCCAGAGAATGCTCGGACATGCCAGCCACTCGCACGCCACTAGCGCCCCCCTCCACTCCCTGAGTGCCAGAGCATGCTCGGACATGCCAGCCACTCGCACGCTGCTAGCGCCCCCCTCCACTCCCTGAGTGCCAGAGAATGCTCGGACATGCCAGCCACTCGCACGCCACTAGCGCCCCCCTCCACTCCCTGAGTGCCAGAGCATGCTCGGACATGCCAGCCACTCGCACGCCGCTAGCGCCCCCCTCCACTCCCTGAGTGCCAGAGAATGCTCGGACATGCCAGTCACTCGCACGCTGCTAGCGTCCCCACCACTCCCTGAGTGCCAGAGCATGCTCGGACATGCCAGCTATTCGCACGCCGCTAGCGCCCCCTTCAAGTGCGCGAGAGTGATTAATCAACTTCAAGGGACATATTTCATGATCAGGCTCTTTAAACAAGCAGATAAAAATATCTACCTGTTTCAACGGTCGCATGTTTTGGGAATTGGTCTGCTTGGACTACTATTTTTTTTCTTGATTTTTGTCGTAGTATAAAATAATATATAGGATTAATCGCTTTTAAAATAAACATTGAAAAGTAATAATACAAAATATAAGTGGATGTCTTTTTTAGGTAATCTTAAAATATTAAAATAAACGTTCTACACTAATACAATCAATTCATTTAATGGTGTAGTTGTATCCATAAAACAAACGGGTTCAGGTAGCTGTATCTAGTTAATGAACGTAGTCATTTTCAAAGTTTGCATATTTCCAATACAGTAAAACCATGTTGTACTTTGGTTTTTGTGATCATTTTTCCAAACTCTGTGTTAAGTGTTAATTAAAACAAAATTAGCATAGAAGTTGACATTTATTATTATTATTCCTTCTATATATGTGTCAATGAATTTGAGAGTTGATATAAAGCTATTTTTGTCTATATTTTGACTACACTATGATACCTTGTGCACTTTCTCAACTTGTTCATGATACAGTATGATTTATACCTTATGTTCAATCAATGATATATTATGAAACCTTGTGCCTAATCTCAACTTGTCTATGATGAACTATGATACCTTTTATCTTATCTCAGATTGTCTATGATTCACGATGTTAATTTGTTCCTAACCTCAGCTTGTCTGTGATGCACAATCATACCTTCTGTCCAAACTTATCTTGTCTATGATACACAATCATACCTTCTGTCCAAACTTAGCTTGTCTATGATACACAATCATACCTTCTGTCCAAACTTATCTTGTCTATGATACACAATCATACCTTCTGTCCAAACTTAGCTTGTCTATGATACACAATCATACCTTCTGTCCGAACTTAGATTGTATATGTTACACAATCATACCTTCTGTCCGAACTTAGATTGTATATGTTACCCAATCATACCTTCTTGTCCAAACTTAGATTTTATATGCTACACAATCATACCTTCTGTCCAAACTTAGCTTGTCTATGATACACAATCATACCTTCTGTCCGAACTTAGATTGTATATGCTACACAATCATACTTTCTATCCAAACTTAGCTTGTCTACGATACACAATCATACCTTCTGTCCTATCTCAGCTTGTCTATGATACACTATACCTTGTGCTCACTCTCAGCTTGTTCAGGATTCACCACACTATCCTGTGTCCAATCTCCGCTTGTCCAAGCTACATTACAGCTGCTTGTTTTTGGGTTCATATTTGAGGTGGGTGGTCAGTAGTCTTAGCCACGACGTTATGTTGAACAAGCTGTTGATTATAACGACGCGTAGCTTGTGCGAGCACATGTGTGGCAGGTTGCCAGAGAGGCTTTGTTGGGATAGCTCTGACCATTGTACAGGTGTCAGCCACTATGGTCATGTGGACCTGAAAGAGATGGTGTAATGAGGTGGACTGGATAGAACTAGCTCAACAATCAAGATAGGTATATGGTGTAATGAGGTGGACTGGATAGAACTAGCTCACAACAGGGATAGGGTGTAATGAGGTGGACTGGATAGAATTAGTTCACAACAGGGGTATGGTGTAATGAGGTGGACTAGTTAGAGCTAGCTCAATAAAAGGATAAGATGTAATAAGGTGGACTGGGTAGAGCTAGCTTAAGATAAGGATAGGGTGTAATGAGGTGTAATGGATACAACTAGCTCAAGATAGGAATAAGGTGTAATGAGTTGGACTGTATAGAACTAGCTCAAGATAGGGATAGGGTTTGATTAGAACGACTGGATAGGACTAGCTCAGGATAGGGATTGATTAGAATGACTGGATAAGACTAGCTCAGGATAGGGATTGATTAGAATGACTGGATAGGACTAGCTCAGAATAGGGATAGGTTGTGATGAGGTGGACTAAATAGAACTAGATCTAGATAGGTACAGGGAGTAGTGAGGTGAATTGGATAGAACTAGTTCAAGATAGGGATAGGGTGTCATGAGATGGACTGGATAGAACTATCTCAGGATAGGAATAGGTGGTGCACTTTTATAAGTGCAGCAATGAGCTTTAGAGCCCCTAGTGACATAAAGTAAGTAAGTAATTGACACCTTAACTCAATCGGTAGTGTGTCTGCTCACTGAGCTAATGGTCCTGAGCTTGATTCCCGGCATTCATGAAAAATGTATTATTAGTTAAATTGGAGTTTCCATTCTCACACTGTTGAATTAACGGCTGGAGGCTGGTTGTTGTGTCTGTTTCAGATATAAGTTATTTTACAAGAAATGTGCAGATATAATCAGTCTGTTTAAAAAGTGTACATTAAGGATATAAAATAATAATAAAAAAACATAAGTTAATATTATTTAATAAAAATAACTATTCGACGGCTAGTTCTGTGGGCTAGGGATGAAGGGGATAGTTAGAGAAAATGCACATATTTTAGCGTGGATAGAGGATGGGAGAACAACAGTGATACATCACATGTGTTAGACTTTAGACCAGTGGTTGCCAAGCTTTTATTTTAACCTAGTGCTCTGCTTCTGAGAGTTGTGTACAGACTATCTGTCCCCTCCCCCCTTATACATCCTCCCCGCAAAGATAAATGTAATAAGCATGCGGAAATCAACGATAATAGCCTTTAAATTAATGTTACATTGTAAACTTATATTTAATTATTTCAAACTAAATAATTACTATGAATATGAATAAATAAATTTTATAAATTGTGATTAGTTTCCTTCAAGACCTTCTAGTGAAAGTATAAGTAGCCAAAGAAAAGAAAAATAGAAATTAAAAATCAAGTCACACAATTTTTTTAAAAAAAGTACAAGAACAAATAAAATGTTTGATCACCTGTCTAAAGTCTAATATTTGCCCACATTTCTGATCAATGATTACCTGTTTCAAGATGTATGAGACAACCTCGTTTGAAAAAAAATAAATTATCACAAAATAACTACTTTTTTGTGGCATTACTTTGTTCTCTTTTTTTTTTTAGCACTATGTCTCATTATCTTTATATATTTTACGCATATGTACTAATTATTAGGCTTAGGAGTTACAGAGGAGGAAGCTTAAATTTATATGAATTGTAGCCGCATTTTCACGGTGGGAGAGTGGAAAACTATTTTGAAAATCACCCTTAGTACTTCAAACTGGGATTTGAACCCCGATATCTATGTAATTGTCAGTCTTGTCCAACGCGAGAGTGACGCCTTAGATCATACGGCCACTGAAGCAGGTCATTACTTTTAATCTGTATGAATAAAACACAAGTTAAAACATAGTTTATGTTAAATGTTTATAATCATAAGTAGAGCTCGGATGTTTATGACATATCACATTTTTAGTTTCACTTCGAGTTTAGTGCGTAGTGAACTATAAACTTTTTATGCTACCTTGACTCCAAATATACACATTTTATTTTGTATTAAAGTGTATATTTTGAGTAGTTTTCAATTTTAAGTCATATTTCCCCACAATTTTGGTAGCATAAAGTCATATTTTGATTAAACTTAGTTAAATAACAGATATTTCTAATTTATCTCGTGCCTCGTATTTTATAATGTAAAGTCTATGCTAGATATCTTTAGAATGTTTCTGTGAATTAGTTGTGGGCTTGTTAGATCAGTAATTAAATATTTCTCGGCTAATTTCTTTTACTGCAAGCTACTTTCTTGATTTGAGCCATATTTTTTAAATAATATTCATTATCATTAACTTATATTTTTAGGGCATATATTGGTATTTTAAGGGCATATTTGCATAAATATTTCACGATCCTTAAGTTCATAAACATTTGAACCATAATCACAAGTAATTAAACCTACTGTCAAAATTATAGAACATAAATATAAAAATAAATTTAAAGACCCTTTTGTTAAATTTGTATTGCCTGTTATTACATACATTAAATGATTACTGTAGTTTCCATAAGA
This sequence comes from Timema genevievae, assembly GCA_902155825.1. Taxonomy (NCBI): domain Eukaryota; kingdom Metazoa; phylum Arthropoda; class Insecta; order Phasmatodea; family Timematidae; genus Timema; species Timema genevievae. Next base: position 92,815 of record CABFWO010001489.1, on the reverse strand, counting down.
AGTTAATGCCCCCCCTACGATTTATCGCCTCCTTGAAAACAAAACAAAAAAACGCCCGCTATAGAGGTAGGTTTTTTTTTACCGCCCCTGTTGAGGAAACACATGCTTAGACCACCACTCCTAGCGCACCCAACCGTAGATTAGAACCTCAATCTAACCGTGACAGACAATCTGGTTTATTGCAAACCTGACGCTTTAGAAAGTGTGGCAACCAGTTTGAGTATATCTTGTCCCTGAAATCACAGTTTAGTGAAAGGAAATTAGATCAATATCAAAATTATAGATTTTAATACCTGCGAGAATTCATTCACAGGACCCAACTGACAACTGGTGAATAAAATCAAACCTGCTTCAGTGGCCACGTGGTCTAACGCGCTACTCTCGTGTTAGACTAGACTGCCGAAGATGGGGAGATCGGGGCTTGATCCTTTTAGGATGTATTGAGTTTTTCCCCCTAAATGAATTTCCACTCCACCCCCACGCAAATGCGAGTAAATTACCTCTAAAATGGTTCCTTCCTCATCCCTACCCAATTATAATAGTTATAAATTCGTATAACCTGAACGGTTAGTAAGATAAGGTGATAAAAAAAATGAAGACACCATCATCAGTGGTCGTATAGTCTAATACAGTGTTTCCCTAACATTTTCCAGTCACGCACTCCTTTTGGGGTTACGGCCTAGGCCCTAGATGACGTACCTCTTCCATATATTCATAAAATAAACAAATAAAACAAATATTTGCTAACTTATGAAGTATAAACGGTCGTTACAAATTTAAATAAACATTCAATGTAGAGTAAAACATAGCCGTGATAAGGGGTAAAGAATACCTATTAAAGTCCTTGACATAAAGTAAAAAAAAAATTTAGTTTATTTGTTTATCAGGTTTAGTATTATAAAACAATATAGGCCTATATTACAAGTACTCACCAAAATACTTTGCGTACCCCTGGGGTTACACGTATCATAGTTCGGGAAACACCGGTCAAAGACATCCCTCTCCCGATGGATTGGATCTCTGATGACGGGGAAGTTGTGATTCGAATCTCGATCGGGTGTACTGAGGGCAATTTTTTTAATATGTTTTCTTCACTCTCCCCGTACAAAAATGGGTACATTTCTTTTGATTTTAACCTTCCTTATCCTTACCTCACCAGTGTAGCATGTGGAAAATCGGATGGGTAGTAAGACGTTGTGTAAAAAATTGTGTCTTTCTGTGTTAACTTACAGTGCACATTCATTTTCTGTATGGTATTTCCAATAAATCCTACTAATAGTCCTTTTTCTTGTTCGTATATTCCTTACGTTCAAAGACAAGATAATAGATGAAAAGAGAAGGATATATATTATGTTGTAGATTAAAATTAAATAGTCCGTGAAATTAGCTCTGTTCTAAAGAGAGGGATTCTATACTTCCTTTGGTAGAGCTAAATGGACAAGTAAGAAGGCCTTTTGTCATATTAACTTTCCATTATAGAGAAAGCTTTGAAGTCATGAACATTTTCAAACTCGAAATGATAATGCTACACTTGTTTTTCAAATTTAAACACTCAAATAGGGGCAGTTTACAAATTACTCCATTTAAATATATTTATATATATGTATATACATACAAAGACAGTATGTACTGTTTGGTTGTACCATTTATTTTTTATCGTACTCTCCTGTATCAGTCAGTCAATTAATCATTTACAACGTGTCAAATCTAATCGAATAGAATAAGAAGGATTATTTTAAACAATCTGCGTTAGCATTCACCCTGCGAAAAAATTATATACCACGTTCGTAAAATAAGAAACATACTAAACACACTTGATATGGATATAGCCTGGGGTCACCCAGCTCGGGTTTAAATGTACTAATATTTCGTCTAAACCTTCAAAAAATAAGAGTACGCATTTTAAAATGAGAAATAAATAAAATTAAATGTCCTCTGCTAAAGTTCTAATAAAAATAAACCAGTATTTATTAGTCTATCTGGCCTCAACTGTGTACGAAATCATAGACACGTTGTCCAAGCTGACCAACCTATATAAGAGATACAGTGGTTTGGTTCGAACCTCTTATAGGGTAGATAATGTATCTTTCACTTAATACAATAAATGTACGCAAATAAATGTACGGTACAATCGAACATACTTTCTCATATAATCTATATTATTATTATTAATATCACCGCGTCTTACTACCCGTTCGGTTTACACGCACTTACGCTAATGTGTAATGGTAGGGTGATTGTGAGATGAAATGGAGGACCTACAGTTTAACGTGGGATCCGAACCAAGGTGGAGGCCTGGCATTCCACACATTCACAAGTTGTGATTAATACACGTCTTGTCAGAGGTGAAAGAAGGGTTTGGCAATCAGATAAATCTGTGGCAGGACCGAGGATTGAACCCCGAACCCCCAGCATGGTAGTCCGACACCTTACCCCTAGACCACCAGCTCACTCATAGTTTATTATAGTTTGTGATTTTTTTTTTCCAAAATTGGTTATCAGTAATATAATTTTTTATAATTTTAATTTTTATAATTTGTCTTATAAAAACAAATATGATTTTTATAATCATATGAAATACTATTAAGATACCCGTTTTTTAAAACAATTTGTTGTAAGAGTCATTTTCGAAAAGTTTTGAATTTCAGAACATCAGCCATTAGTTGACTACCCTTAATTTTAAGGTTAGAATCAAAATAACAAAATCCCCAAGGTATTACCATATTATATCTAAATAGCAAGCTTGAACGGAATCCATTAAGCCATTTCTGCTCTGCTTCAGGTACAGACAGACATGGAGACAGACAGAATTGTAAGACCCGCTTTTTTGGCTTCGAGGGCACCTGAAACGTTGAGATCCATCATAATTTTGAGGCAGTAGCTTTTTACGATTACAATACTATCTTTAAATGAGAAAAAAAAAGAGAGAGAGACGGAGGACGCTATGAGAATGGAGACGGCGCAATGGGTGTTTCGGAGTTCACTACAGGTACAACACAAGTCGATATTAATTGTCTGATAAGAAGTTGTAAAACATAATTTAGAAAAAAAAAGGTCCTGTGGAATCTAATTAAACTGAACATGTGTTTTATATGGAATGTTTACTGTTTCTTTTATAGGCTGTATATATTCCACGTGTAATAAATATGTAAACTTGTATAATATACTTGTATATTATAGCTACAAGTCTACATGTCATATACGTTATTCAAGTCATAAATAGGGTATATATATATATATATTTAGAAAAAGAGAGAGAGAGCGAGCTGTATCACCATAGGAAGAAACATATCTGACAGCTCAAAAGTTACAAAACCTAAATTTAATTTATTAGCAAGACAATATTTTCTGCAACTGTCAATTCTGAAAGTTGGTGTGAATTTTGACATATGTAAGATTATGTCTATTTACCCTTTCTTAATGTTGGCTGCTCTACAGTTATTTATAATTTATTCTAGAACAGTGGTTCCCAAACATTTTTGAAATGTGAAAATTCTGAAATTATTTTAAAATAAAAAATGATGAAAAAGTGTAAAAGTGATGAATTAAAAAAGGTTAAAAATCAAGGCTCAAAAGGGAGTCGGGTTTCATATCTGTACGTGTGTCTAGTGTGGTATTAATTTGTTTCTGTGTTACTTGAGCACCAAGAAAAGATATCACCTTCAAACGTAAGGAAAAATTAAAGGAGTTATTTCAAATTGAAATCCAAACATAAATTTCTACAAATAAATATCTTAATACTGTAGGAACGCTAGCACCACGACATAATTATTAGCATGATGTACCCTACTTAACTTTTTTTTTAATGGAGTGGGCGAAGTCTACTGTTCACAAACTACTAGTAATAATGTTAATAGAACTAAAATAATTAATCATACAACAAAACCAAGCAGTCAAATCTTAAAACCATTATCCTAATATGTTTGATTAAACTTTGATAACACCACTAATTCTCTGTAAACCTTTCGAAATCCTAATTATCCTAATAAAACTAAATCAAATATTTTAATGTTGTTTACTCCAATAAATATAGACTGATGATTAACTCCATAACTTACGGGATGTCCTAAGGTAGGTATGGGCGGGAGGGGGTGGCGCCAAAGATCTTGACCTGGGGGCCCACTTCAGGATATGGTGGGGGGGAGGGGGGGTCTCCCGGGTCAGAGCTGAGCACACCAGTCGAGATTCAAACCTCAACCTTATCTTGATCAGCGATCCAGTTGACTGGGGAGAGTCTGACACTTTATAAAGTGTGACCATCGATGAGGTTAGTAAGTTTTAACAGCCAGGAAGGGCAACAAGACACATACAATTTTAAAAAACCCAACAAATACCTTCATTTTATGTTATAAAATGTACATAAGGCCTTTTATGGTTTATTATGAAAGAATTCCCCTCCGGCCTTCACTCAACGAAATGATTCTTGCCTTAATCATCTTGAACACAAATACTTTGAAAAGTCTATAAAGTTAATTAGTGTTGTATTTTTTCAACAAGTTTGTTGTTTTACTTACAAAATGCTTTATGTTTTAATGTGGGCTTTCTATATATATAGGCTTATATCAAACGACTTGCAAATGACTTAAGGCGGCCGCCTCATTCATCGAGAAAGCATCAATCGCTGTCGGTCCACACGGCTTAAAATACAATGGTCTGTGTCATTTTCTGGAACTACTTCTTTATTTTGTCTAAGCCTATACTCCCTTTCACCCTTCGCCTACAACCACCCTTCGCCTACAACCACCCTTCGCCTACAACCACCCTTTGTCCTGTCAATAAGAAAGAGGGGAAAGAAAACTACGAAACTTCTTATCTCAAGGTAAAGAGGAAAGCTCGCTGCTAGTTCTCAAATATACTAAAATTTTCTGTTGTGAGCCTATCAAAAAATTACTGTAGTTTTTAGAGGAAGGCTAAATACAAAGCTCTTTTTCATCAAACCTAATCTCATATATCCACAAATTTAATTATTATTATTATTATTATTAGCACCGCGTCTTACTACCCGTTCGGGTTATACGCACTTACGCTAATGTGTAATGGTAGAGTGATTGTGAGATGAAATGGAGGACCTACAGTTTAACGTGGAATCCGAACCACGGTGGAGGCCTGGCATTCCTCACATTCACAAGTTGTGATTAATACACGTCTTTTCAGAGGTGAAGTAAGGGTTTGGCAATCAGATAAATCTGTGCCGGGACCGAGGATTGAACCCCGGACCCTTAGCACAGAAGTCTGACACCTTACCACTAGACCACCAGGTCACCGCACACACAAATTTAATTAAAATGTCGTTGAAAACCAGTTAATATAACATTTTCACACATTGTTTCTATTAATAATAATCATCAAGGTATATGTTTGTCAAGGATAAAGACTAAAGAGCCCTGTTGGAATCTTTCGACTTTATTTTGGCGTGAACCATATTTTGAAATAACGCATCGTAGAAGTAAATATTGCGTTAGAGCTTAAGCCTATTTGGCAATATTTCGTTCAACAAGGTGGTCCCCTTAAGATGGGAATGTAGGGAACGTGAGAGAAGGTAAGGGTTTTTGCAGTTTTTTAACAACAAAATACACTTTTATCTCAAAATAAATTAAATATTGCTTTCATACAAACATAAGAGTTTAATTTTCTTCACATGGTGACCTCAACAGTTGTTGAATATCTCACAAGGTTGACATGGAATTTCATGGGGGAAAAAAAATTATTTTCATTTAAAAAAAATGTTAGATAATCTCACTATGCTCATGGCATATATTCAACAACTGTTGATATCAGCGCGGGAAGAAAGTTAAACTCTATTATTGTTTAGAAGACAAATTTATTAATTTTGACCAAAAGATATTTTTTTCCACAAAAAGTGCAAATACACTTACCTTTATTCACGTTCCCTGTACCCCTACCTTAAATCTAATACAATACCTACAAACTACAAACTAGAAATGGGAGATTAAATATTTTCCAGAACATTCACTTTTATTTTACCGTAACATTTTCCAACAACTCAGGGCAAATAAAGTATTTTATTCAATAGTTACGTCATATGACCTTAGCTACATTGTGTCTACCATACACTGACTGTATCTTTGAACAGTACAAAGTCGAGTCTACTCACTCACAGGAACTAGGGCCATTTTCGATGAGAATGACGTCATATGAATTTAGCTATATTGTTTCTACTTTACACTATAAATCGAACAGTACAAAGTGGAGTCTACTCAAAGGAACCAGGGCCAAGTCGAGGATGACCTCATATGAGTTTAGCCACATTGTTTCTACTATACACTATGGTCTACCCAAAGAAAATAGAGCCATTTTTGACGAGAATGACGTCATATGATCTTAGCTATATTGTTTCTACTATACACTGTAACATCGAACAGTATAAAATAGGGTCTACCCAAAGGAACTGGGGCAATATTTGACGAGAATGACGTCATATGATCTTAGCTATATTGTTTCTACTATACAGTGTATCATCGAACAGTATAAAATAGGGTCTACCCAAAGAAACTGGGGCAATATTTGACGAGAATGACGTCATATGATCTTAGCTATATTGTTTCTACTATACAGTATATCACCGAACAGTGCAGGGTGGAGTCCACTCAAGGGAACTAGGGCACTCCTGTCATAGAGTTGGTTGAGCAGTTATTTACGACCTTCTGGCCGCCCAGGCGTCTTGAAACAATGCTCTTACTCCAGCGCTACTCTTTACCGTGTGGGGGGGTATCTTTGAAACATGTTGGAGGATCTAGCAACTATCACTCTCTAGAGTCGGTTAAAACGCTGGGTACCGTTCTCTACGAGTGAGAGGAGGAGAGGGGGGAGGGTTATTCATTGATTGAGTCATTTAGTCATGCAAAGAAATATACAACACCCATTAACCTATTGTGTAACATTAGTAAATCATGATAGCAGCTGTATAGCTCATATAAACATGAAGCTCGTCCCACCTTCTAAGGTCTTATGCTTAAAACCTATGACTGCCTTAAAGAAGGGAAGAGGAAGAGGGTGATTCCATAAACATTTTGTTTAAATCAGAGATTAATACTCTAGCCACAGCCATTGATCTCTATAGTACAACTGGATGAACAATTGAGGCTGATTTTTTTTTCTTCGAGCTGTCGTCTGCACATAATTGTGTAAGAAGAGAGAGAAAGAAACTTTTGGGCATCTCTTTCTCTTTTACACACATTCTTAGCAATGGAAGATTTTAGCATCATTTGCTAATTTGTATGAATATATGATAGACATCAATGTATAGCGATAGTTAAATGAAATAAATAAGTTAATAAAAGGTATGAACTGCATAACTAAGTTCGAAACTCGTGACTTCATTCTTTAAATAAGTTGATGTAGGCTAGTGTTTACTATGATTTTTAAAAGAAGCTCATTTTAAAGGCCTTATATCGTACCAAAATCCTACCGTATGGTTGTATTCTGTTAGGATAAAATACCTTCCAAAAGTAAATTTCTATTATCCTTCTAGAAATCCGTTTATTTTATATAAGTACTACTATACAATAGGATTCGAATGGTAGAAGTCGAAGGTCAAAACTCCTTTTCTTTGACTTACAAGATCCAAATCTTGGAAACATTTCCAAGGAAGAAGAAAACTTGAATACATTATGAATATATTTGAAATATCTCACTAAATATGACGAACAAACTTTTTTTATAACAGCTAATAAACAGTATTTTAACACCGACTAGGGATTAAATGACATTCATAACATAAGAATAGTTAAATTATGATGTCAGCAAAAAATAATATAGTGTGCTTAGTGCTTTTTTATTTCTTTTTCTTCTAAGCCTATTTCTTTACCTAGATGCACAATGGATTATTTTAGAACTAAGAGTAGTGTTATGAGAAAATAACAAAAAATTTATCTTCAAACATTTTTTGCAAGTTTCAAGCTTTGTTTCTTCTTTGATTCACGTTTAAAAAGTGTCCTTCTTACACCCTTTAAATAATAATAATCATCATCATTAACTATATCCAGTCTGTGACCGGGTCAGTTTAATAAAATGCCTCCATCTTCCTCTATCCTTCCACCATTCTTTTTTCCTTTAATCGCTTCCATTCTTCTCCTCTCACTTTTACACTTCCTGTTATCTGCTTCTCCTATCTAGGGGACGCGGACGGCCAGACTGGGCGAGAGAGCGAGCGACTAAAATATAAAATAGAACACATTGGTTGTAATGAGAGGTGGCCAGACTGGAGCGAGCGACTGAGAGCGCGCGCTTGAAAGATAGAACTGGTTATATTTTCCAAGTGCGCGCGCTCGACCTGGTACAATCTGGTCCACAAAAATAAATCACTTGCCAAAAACCAGCCTCAGTTCACTGAACCAAGATTCGGAGCCTCCTCGTCAACAACTATCGAGAGCTATCTGCTAATTACGCGCTCGCCAGTCTGGCCACCCAATCGATTGCGCGCTTGTCAGTCTGGCCGAACCCTAAGGTGTCGGACTTCTGTGTTGTGGGTCCGGGATTCAATCCTTGGTCCCAGCACAGATTTATCTTATTGCCAAACCCTTCCTTAAAGATGTGTATCAATCACATCTTGTGAATGTGTGGATTGCCAGGCCTCCCCACTGTGGTTCGGATCCCGCGTTAAACTGTAGGTCCTCCATTTCATCGCATAATCACCCTACCACTACACATGAGCCTAAGTGCGTACAACCCGAATGGGTAGTAAGACGCGGTGCTAATAATAATAATAATAATAATAATAGTAATAATTTATGCCTAATCTTGTTTCTCCTCATGACATGCTCTTCAAAAACTTAATTCCCATGACCTACATTTTGCTGGTCTCTCTTATATTCTATGTTAATATTTTTGCTGCATGTGACTATATGTAAATATTAAACATAATACTAATATAATAGTTAATTAATGTTATTGTTGACCGCAAAAAATATGTTTGTACTTTCAAAGTGGTGCTCCAAATCTCCATTCGTACGAAAATCCAGGTATAGCTGTGCTATAGTTAACGCAGATCATGTAGGCGACGACTTGGGCTATCGATGTCGACGGCCATTTGTCAAGAGTCTTGTGTTTTCGTAATTTATTACGTTTCCTAGGACAATCCCAATCGTTAATCTTGATACGATAGCGATACAAATCACACTTGAAGTCTACCACTATTCTTCTCATACACAGTTTGTGCTTTAAACGTGATTTATTGAAGTATCGCGGGCAGAAGGTTATTAATTTAACTTTTTTTTATTATTATTATTTAGCACCGCGCATTACTACCCGTTCGGGTTATACGCTTAATAACTAATTACGCTAATGGATTAGGAATTGGGAAGGTTGAATAGAGGAAGTGAACCCGCATTTGCGTGGAGGGAGAGTGGAAAACCATTAGGAAAAACCACCCCCAGTTCACCCGACCGAGATTCGAACCTCGATCTCCCCGTCCTCGGCAGTCGGGCTCAACACGACTAGCGCGAGCCAACTACGCCACCGAGGCGGGTAATTTAACTTTAGCTGAAGACATTAGTCTGATATAGATTGAAGTTATTAGGTCACATCACGGTATTCGTGTACTGAGATAATCAGTCATTTCATAAAGTTCACGTTGAATACCTCAAATATAAAAATACCAATTAATTACTTACTCTTACCTGAGAGGCTGAAATTCAAACACAGCTAGGTGCAAAGGGGGTAATTAAACAGTATTAAAAAAATAAATATTATTTAGGGAATGCCTGCACATTACTTCTTTAAAAAAATATCAATCCCTTTTATCTTAAATCACGTCGCTAATAGCTTTGGGTTGATATAAAACTTAGATTAAAATAAAAGTTTGTCATTTAATTCCGCTATGACCATGGAAGATATTCAACAAGTGTTGATATCACCATGTGAAGAGAATTAAATAATATTTATACTGGAGGACACCTCTGACAAGACGTCTATTAATCACAACTTATGAATGTGTGGAATCCCAGGCCTCCACCGTGGTTCGGATCCCACGTTAAACTGTAGGTCCTCCATTTCATCTCACAGTCACCCTACCATTAAACATTAGCGTAAGTGCGTATAACCCAAACGGGTAGTAAGACGCGGTAATAATAATAATAATAATAGTTATAGTAGTAGTAATTTTTTTATTTAGCACCGTGTCTTACTACCCGTTCGGGCTATACGCTTAAGTACTATTTACGCTAATGTGCTAGGAATTGGGAAGGTTGAATATAGAGGAAGTGAACCCGCTATTTGCGTGGAGGGAGAGTGGAAAACCATTTAGGAAAAACCACTCCCAGTTCACCCGACCGAGATTCGAAACTCGATCTCCCCGTCCTCGGCAGTTGGGCTCAACACGACTAGCGCGATAGCCAACTACGCCACCGAGGCGGGTTAGTAATAATAATATAATAATATTTTACTAATTTTCTTTAAAAAAAATTAACTGTAAAAACACTTCTCTTAAATCGCCTTACCTTAAACTCCAACTTAAGATTATAATATTCGCACAGGTGGATATGTCGACAGGAGTTGACAGTCTCATCTCTTTGCCAAGTTATCGGGAGCTTGGTGTTCATATCCCTACAGGGTATACTGATACATTTCCCTGAATGGTTTACCATTCGCTCTTTTTCCCTCTTTCCACGTGAATGCAGGTATATATACTCCAAAGTTCTAACTTCCTCATTCCTAGTGTAAATATGAGGAGGCTTTCTCGGGTGGTTCCTAAAATGTAAAGCACAGAATAAAAGGGTAGTACATATAATTATGTAAATTTAATGAATTTATACTTCTGTATTCTTAGGAAAGTAGTTTACACATGCACAAATGAATATAATGGAAAGTTGTGGAGGTTACATAATGATAAGCTACGTACTGTGTTATCATTCCCAGACATTGGGTAATCAAATCTTGCAGATTACAGTGGGAAAGACATGCAGCACTAATGGAAGAATCTAGAACCACGTTCAGAGCATTGACAGGCAAACCTAATGGGAAGAGAGCATTGGGAAGACCTATATGAGACATAGAAGGATAACATTAGAATGGACCTGAATGAGATAGAGTGTAACGAGATAGCCTGGATATAATTAGCTCAAGATAGGGATAGGGTGTAATAAGGTGAACTGGATAGAACTAGCTCAAGATAGAGATAGGGTGTAATGAGATAGACTAGATAGAACTAGCTCAAGATAGGCATAGGGTATAATGAGATAGACTTGATAAAACTAGCTCAAGATAGGTATAGGTTATAATGAGATAGACTGGATAGAACTAGCTCAAGATAGGTATAGGGTGTAATGAGATAGACTGGATGGAACTAGATCAAGAGAGAAATATGATATAATGAAGTGGACTGGAAAGAACTAGCTCAAGATAGGGATAGGGTGTAATGAGGTGTACTGGATAGAACTATCTCAAGATAAGTATAGAATGTAATGAGGTGTACCGGATAGAACTAGCTCAAGATAGGGATAGGGTGCAATGAAGTGGACTGGATAGAACTAGCTCAAGATAGGGGTAGGGTAACTGATATGACCCTTACTCTGTAAAGAGTGTGTTATTTTAATTTTTAACAAATTTGATAGCATTTAATATTGATGGTCGTTTTACCTCTCCTTTACTTATTATATAAAGAGTCAAAACTCTTTCTATATTTTATGCTTTCTGCTGCTTTTGGTCTTTATTACTTTCTCATTTTTATCTCAATTTAAATATTTCTTTAAATTTTATTGAAACATTTATGTGAAAATATGAAAGAGCTAGAAAATGAAGTTCTATTTTTAGAATTAACGATGCATATTCTTTCTTTACAAGGAGAAACTTGAAGCACTTTTTTTTTCTTTTTAAGTTCTCTTTTATTTTTACACTTCACGCTTCGCACACTTCAATCGCCTTACTTGGTGTGAGCTTTCTTAAACTCTTTGCTTGCATGACAAAACAAAATCTTAAATCTTCAGGTTATTTTAAAACTTTCGTTACACACCTTACAGTTTAGTTCAAATCCTTTTTATATTCTTGGTGATCTGGGGGTCTAGAGGTAAGGTGTCAGAATTCTGTGCTGAGGGTCCGGGGCTCAATCTTCGGTCCCGGCACAGATTTATCTGATTGCCAAACTCTTCCTTCACCTCTGACAAGACGTGTATTAATCACAACTTGTGAATGTGTGTGCCTCCACCTTGGTTCGGATCCCACGTTAAACTGTAGGTCCTCCATTTCATCTCACAATCACCCTACCATTACACATTAGTGTAAGCGCGTATAACCAGAACGGGTAGTAAGACGTGGTGCTAATAATAATAATAATAGTAATAATAATAATAATAATAATAATAATTTTATACTCTTACATTTGGTATGAGTGGGAAAACATATTTGGTGTTCAGAAATTAATATGAATTGCATTGACCAGCAAACTGTTTTAACTTGAGCATTTGGCATTTCATCTGCTTGTCCGGATCTTTGCTACGTGATAACTACCAAATGCGTGGACCAAGTTGAACGAAATTTTTTAGAACCTAGAACCAAATGTTATGTCTAGATAGTTTTTCAATCTCACTATCATTTATATATGGCGGTTGATCAAAAGTTTTTCGTTTAATAGCTAATACAATTTTATTAGTATTTATAATTCTAAGCAAACTATGGATTACCTAGCACATACTAGTTTTAATTTATATATATATATATATATTGCTAGACTTAGGAAGTGAGGTCTACTGTTCACAGAACTACTAGTTAGACTTTAGTAACGATAATAACATGGAGGGAAGTCTACTGTTCACAGAAATACTAGTTAGACTGTAGTAAAGATAATAACATGGAGGGATGTCTACTGTTCACAGAACTACTAGTTAGACTGTAGTAACGATAATAACATGGAGGGAAGTCTACTGTTCACAGAACTACTAGTTAGACTGTAGTAACGATAATAACATGGAGGGAAGTCTACTGTTCACAGAATTACTAGTTAGACTGTAGTAACGATAATAACATGGAGGGAAGTCTACTGTTCACAGAACTACTAGTTAGACTGTAATAACGATAATAACATGGAGGGAAGTCTACTGTTCACAGAACTACTAGTTAGACTGTAGTAAAGATAATAACATGGAGGTAAGTCTACTGTTCACAGAACTACAAAACTGTATTGGCAAAGTTATGGTTTAATTAATATTCATAGTATTGGTAAAAGTTAATATACACTACTTTATTGTAATTATTAGTAGTTGTTGCAATGATAAGTGGCCACACATAACACTTTTGTAATCAGTAATTCAAAGGCCCCACAATGTTGGAAAAACAAAAAAAAAAGTAAAAGATTCACTCTAGTGCGTGGATTCCAATCGACACAACTCAAAGTTCGCTAGTTGGAGAGCATGCAAATCCCGTCAATGGTGTTATTTCATACCCCACGTTCCGCTCTGCGCTCGGGATTATGCAGATCTAGATGGATCAGGCAGAGTTAATCTGTTGTTTGTGGCAACGCGCGACACGTGAGTGATGCTTAGGGTGCTTGAACAAACCCCCCCATCCCTCACCTTCCTCCAATCATGGGTTTTTACGACCAATAGGGGACTGTCAGGGTTGGTGGCACGATTCTTACTCAAGTTCCTCTTCCTGCCTTTCTTATTCTAGAGCCATCTTGAAATAAGAGCACAAGATTGAAATGCCTTATTTTATAATAATAGGTTGTCCATATTACGCTATACAGCATGGGGTTCTTCCATAAACCATGTAACGCCTTTGAGAGGGGGAGATCTGCTTTACATTGTGTTACATAGAGGGAGATATGATCTCTATGTCCATATGGTGTTACAGAGGGAGAGGTAATCTATAATGTCTATATGGTGTTATATAGAGGGAGAGGTGATCTCTAGTGTCTACGTGGTGTTATAGAGGGGGCAGGGGTATCTCTAATATATACATGGTGTTACAGAGTGGGGGAAGGGTTGCTATAATGTCTACATGGTGTTACAGAGTGGGAAGGGGAAGCTCTAATGTCTACATGGTGTTACAGAGGGGGGCTAAGGGTAGCTATAATGCCTAAATAGTGTTACAGAGGGGGAGGGGAGCTGTAATACCTACATAGT